>PVKA01007614.1:0-19274 GCA_004027165.1 Ctenomys sociabilis | reverse complement strand
CCAGGAGAATATATATATGAAGTATGATTTTTAAAATATGGTGAATATTTAAGCTTTAAAATTTATTGCAATACAAGACACATTGTAATTTCCCCTCTCAAAATCCCTTCCCCCATGTGAACACAGTTGTCCCCTTCCTCTTACTGTGTTCTAAAGCATTTCTGGACATCCTTCCTGAGTATTGTTGGCTGTGCTGTGGATGGTGTCTCTATCTCCTGAATGGATTCAAAACATTCATGGTCATTTGTGAATAAGGTGGATGAGGACACACTGCAATGTTTTACATTGTTTTTGCACCACTGACACTTGATAGCAGCATTCACCAAGTTATAAAACACATCTTGTAAAGACACTTATGAAAGAGGCCGTCAAGGACCACTTTCAAAAGCAACAAGATGATTAGATAAGTGTGTGCAAAGCAAGGAGGCATATTCTGAAGGGTATTAATAGCAAGGTGTCTTTTACTATAGTAACTTTTTAAATTTAAAAATTCATTGTATATTTTGATCATATCTCATATATTAAAAGAAGTCAATTAGTTCATAAATGAATATTAAATATTTAGAAAATTCTCTATTTAGGTTCCTAGATTTTCTTTCTTTCTTTCTTTTTTTTTTTTTTTAACCTCTTTAAGGAATGCATGGGTTTTTAGAAGAAAAGTTTGTATAGTTAACATATCAAGCATTAAACAGATGACAAATGGCCAAGTTGGTGTCTTTCTATGTTCAGAGACCCCTCAGGCATTGATGATTTAATGAAACACAAAAGCCCTGGAGAGTCCTGGAGGACATACTGGAGCGGCAGACACCAGAGCCACTGCAAGCCCCCAGCCCCATGCCTGAGCTGCTCTTTGGCTTTACAGCACTGCTGTACTCAGTCCCTCTAGTGGTTGAAAGTATAAAAAACTCACCTTTCCTAGTTAAGAGGAAAATACTCTGTCTAAAAGTTCCATTTGACTAGCAAGACACAAAAGGAAAGAAAGGAAGAAAAAGGAAATACACTTTTCCCCTGCAACTTTCCCATATTTATCTATTCCCCACACATCTCCTGTGTTGCTGGCACCGCAATCCACTGTGAACACCTTTCATCAGTATAAAGTGTTACCTTTTTCCACCCAATGTTCTGGTCCTACAGCCTGGACCCCTTAGCCCACGTCTCCTCTCTGGTGCTGCACAATATAATTCGAATCTCTCTTCCACCTCACAGCACCCCAAATATTTGAAAACAGCCTTGTGACTGCCCCTTCCTCGCTCCGGGAGTCTCTTCTGGGGGTAACCCCCATAGTTCCTGAACCAGTTTCCACATTCTTCTTTCTGTCTCACCAGTTCTCCTTCACCTGTCAAAGGTCCTGCAGCCACACTGGCATCTGGGTCCAGCCCCAGCTCCTGAGATGGGTCCTTGTTGCCCCAGACCGGTGGGGGTGTGCCTTACTCCCACCACACTTTTCTACAATGACCCATGCTCCTTGGAACACTTTGTCACATGATTGCACAAAGGCTGTGAGTGTTCTAACCTGGGCTTCTCCAGGTAAGATACATTCCACTGGCCTAACTACCTTCTTTGTAGCCCTGAAACATTTTCTTGGGTAGAAAGCATCAGTTCAGAGTCCAACAATGCATACCAAGGGTCGTGAGCTGAAGAACCAGTCTGAGTAAACTTGACCCCGCCTGATCAGAGAGGTCAAAGAAGCTCTCAGGATGACCTGCTCCTGGGTGGGATGAAAGCTTGGGAGCTTTACAGTGGGGTTGGGCTGGGAGTAGAGGCCTCACCTAGATTTCTTCTTCTGTAACCTAAACTCATTTCTTCTAATATTGACCTCTGTGAACACAGAGAAAAGAGACTTGATGTAACATCCCTCTGTGGTTTGCAGACTAATATCCAGTCTAATCACACGTCTCTTCGAGCCAATGTAGACTTTTCCCTGAAGGGCTATTTTTCAAAAGCTTTCATAGCTGAATTTGTCTCCCTGGCTCCCTTCCAATCTCTTCATAACGTCCTCCACTTATGGGCCCCAAGACTGAACAGTATGCTTTAATGACTGATATTGGCTATAGATTAAGAATTATATCTTTAAAAAATATTTCCATTATAACATAGCTCATTGTTGCCAAGATTTATATATGTAAGGAGCCCCTGGAGTACAACAGGTCATGTTTCAAAACTTTCTCTGTGGATCAAATATTTGATATTTGGGCATGTTTTCTCAACAAACAATGTTATATCTGGTACATGGGCTCCTGACCAACAAGATCCAGTTTAAGCCACAGAGCAAGAATGAGATCCAGTTAGATTTAGGGAACAAGAATTGTCTGGTATCAAGAATATGATATGCAGGCAGATGGAATGGGAGTTTCTGCTGCTAGATTCTTAGCAGGAGGTTGTCCATAGGGGACACCATAAAAGGGTGGTGCTTGGCTGTGGAGATAGCTCAGCGGTCTAAGCACCTGCCTGGCAAGTACAAGCACCTGGGTGTGCACCTGTTATCCCAGTGCTGGGGGGGCTGAGACAGGAGGATTGGATCACTATGAGTCTGAGCTATGTAGTGAGACCCTGTAGCAAATACATAAAATTTGAAAAAAGGAGAGAGGCTACTTATGTAACTGCCTGTCTTCTCAGTGCTTTCCCAGCCCTCTTCCATCTCTTTGGTCCTGATCCCAGTACCGTAGCTCCTCTCACCTTGTGGTCCCCAAGTCTCCCAGCATGTGGCTAGCTCACTCTGATCACCCTAAAGGCCCAATCCCATGCTTCAATACATCCCACCAGGACCTAAAACCAGCCCCCTAGTGAGGGTAAGATCAGAGGGTGCTGGGACAGTGGGCACCTCAGTGCCTTGAGTCTGCCTTGAATCATCATAGTTGCATATGGGCTTAAGTGTGCCACTTAGTTACCAAAAAAACTGCAGTTTCAGGCAGTGTCACGAGATGAACATATGCAGGTCATGTGAGGGAAGACTTGGAGAATATAGAAGCTGCTACAATAGATTTGCTGCCTGTTGGCTTGGGGGTATGTGGGGTTTCCCAAGGAGCGCCTCCTTCCTGCATGTCCAGACCAAGGATTATTTGTTCCAAGAATTTTTAAATTGCCTTTATTTTGAGAAATTTTGGCATGAAAGTTATGAGACATCCTCTCTTCAAAAGGGTACACAATAGAGAATTCCACTTACAAAAAAATTCTCAAGAAAGCAAACTCATTCATAGTGATGTAAAACTGATTAATGACTGCTTGTGGTCAGAGGAGATGGGGAAAGCAAATTATTGAAGTGATCCTGTAAATGGTACTGGAAGTGGTGGAAGCATCCTTTCTGGATTGTAGGAAAGGTTTCATGGGTATAACCTGCTGTGACTAGATAAGTGTCCCCCAGAGGCACATGTGTTAAAGGCTGCATCCTCACTGTGTTACGGGGAGTTGGTGGAATCATGGTCAGGCCTACCTCTGTGGTGTGCATTATACTGTAATCCCAATTACTGTGGAATCTGAGATAGAAGGATCAAGATTTTTTTTTTTTTGAAGAATCAGGGATTGAACTCAGGCCCTTGCGCTTGCCAGGGAAGCACTTATTCTACTGAGCCATCTCCCCAGCCCCAGGATCAAGATTTTGAAGCCACCCTGGGCAATTTAGCAAGTTCTCTAATAGAATACACTTTAAAAATTGTTAGCCTGTGGCTGAGTGGTTGATCTCTTGCCTTGAGTGTGCAATGTCCTGGGTACAACCCAAATACCATCACCACAAGAAACAAAAATACAGAGGTGGAGCTGAAGCCTTACAGCCACTTTTTGGAGTAGGTCCTGGGCGGGATACTGGGACCTGGACTTTCCTTTTTCTCCCTTTCAGCTTCTCAGAAGTCATGAAGTATAGAGTTTATCCCACCAAACATTCCCTGCTGTGATGTATTGTCCTGCTAGAAGGCCAAAAGCAGCAGGGCTGTTTTAGCTTACATGTAAATGTGCCCAAAGGCCTCCTAGGCTCATAAGTTAGTTTGGGGAGCTGACTGTGATTGGATCACGGAAGACTGAACTGATGAGTTTGTAACTAAATGCGATTTGGTCAAACATGTTTGGAGGAGGTAGTCCTTGGAGGCATGGCTCCAGAAAGGTCTGCCTCCCTTCTCCCTCCTTGATCTCTTGCTGCTTCCTGTTGCCCTTCGTTGAGATGTTTCTCCTCTCCCATCCCCCTTTTCCATGTAGCCCTGCCTCAGAGCCAGCCAACTATGGATTGAAACCTGTGTACACTATGAGTCAAAACCAAGCTTTCCTTCCTTAAATTGTAGTTGTTGTGTATTTTTGTCTCAGCTAAGGTAAGGGCTAGCTAAGTGGACTGAAACTGCCAAGACTAGGAGCCAAAAATAGATCTGTCCTCTTTCAGGTATTTTGTTACATGAATAGAAAGCTGACTAACACAACTGTCAAAGTTCTTCACATTGTACATTTAAATTATGTGTAGCTTATTATACAATTATACTTCAGCGGAGAGATAAATGTAAAAGATTAACACACAGAGAGACTTACTAAGTTTATCATATTTGCTGTAAGTGTTGTGTAAAATTGGTTGTGTATAAAAGGAATTAAGTAAAACAGATCAAAGTGAAGTCCATGACCAGTTTGATTACCCTAATCTCCAAAGCAAGTACAAATTTAGTAAGTAACTCATTCCACTACTAATAATTTGGCATACATCAATATGTACTTTTAAGCAATGTTATTTCTGTGTATTTAAAAAAGATAAGAGTGCAAATATACATGTTTTATTCTACAATTTTTTTTACATTACTACATGTTGATACAGATATTTATAATAAAAGGTACAACCCTTTACTGTAATAACTATTTTAACTATTATAACATGTATAACTATTGTATATCTTATAATATAATGAATTAATATATTTCATTTATAAAGAATTAAAATCATATTTTACTCATGCACTAAACCAAGGAGGAATCTAGGAACTGTTGACCAAGCACCCTGCTCCCAAGTGACGCCATCCCTGCTCCTTGGGTCTCCTGAACAGGGAACAGCAATGAAAACCAACAGACCAGCTTCAGTGAAGAAGAGACCAACACCTAGGGCGAGATTTTTGCCTCAGGACTAAAGTGTTACTATAGAGCCCAGGTCAGAAGCAGCCTTGAGAGGAAGGAGAGGAGGAGATAGAGATCTCCTGGGAAGCCTAGGCTCAAACCAGGAAGCTCACAGGGCCTGTATTCCATTGTGGGAAGCCAGGTTTGGCGGGTTAAAGTGTCAGGGGAAGCATTCCTGAAGGAAAAAGCAGCTAGTGTGGTGGGATCTTTTTGATCTCTAGTACTGTTGCCTTTATCCAGCAGAAATTAGTGGTCTGAAGTACTATGGGCAATATATAGGTGTTCTAATTATTTTTGATAAAATCATAGTCCCCTTAGATCTGATTAAAGAATTTTCCTGAATGACACACAGGATTTGTCAATATCTAGTTTGCAGCCAATCATACTACTAAGTTTGCTTCTGTAACCAAGGTACCATAGCAGAGGCTGACAATTGGTCTTCCTTTATGCCAGTATCCAGATTTCCTAGGAAACATAAGCAATAAAAATGTATATGTACATACAAACAGGAGCCTGGGACAGTAAGATAACAAAAGACCCCCAAGGTTTCCCAGCTCTCCTTTGGTAGGTCAAGGGGCACAAATGGAGAGAAAAGCAAGAAGTAGAACACTACAAAAGCATCATGGAAGAGATGAATAAACAAGCTCCAAGAGGAACTGAACCAAAATTTCACAGAAATATGACTCAAACTACCCAAAGTGGATACAGGATATACAAGTAAGAACTGGAAGAACTGATCCAATAAGTTCAAAACATGAATGATAAATCACGAAGATTTATGATCCTTGAAAAGATGTCAGACAGAAATAACTGACATAAAATAATGTGTTGAATTAATAAATGACAGAAATGACTAGAGTGAAGATAGAATGTATGAAATTGCTGACAAAATGGTAAATTATGAAAAAGTTATCAGAGAATACACACACACACACACACACACACACACACACACACAAATAAGATGACAATAAAAAGACTAGCCTAAAGCTAACTGGAGTTAGAGAAGAGCTAGAAGACAACACAGATGGAATTATTGATATGTTTAAAGAAATCATAGCAGAAAATTTTCCAACCTCTGGGACATTATGGAAAGCAGTCCTAAGGGGGAAGCTCATTGCAATCAGTGCTTACATTAGGAAAACAGAGCCAGCTCAGATAAATATAACCTTATGAGGGCCCTTAAGACACCTGAGAAACAACAGTCCAGGACTAAATGAAAATTAAATGAAAAAAGGGTGGATTGCCAACTGGTGGTCAACTTGTTACACCCAACTGAACTGAGCATGGTGCCGGGTGTGGGAAGCCCACCTAAAGATTGTTGCCAGCAGCATACGAGGCAGAACTAGAGAAGCTGTTGGGAGGGTGTTGGGCTTGGGGGAGGCTGGGGAGATAGCTCAGTGGTCTAAGTGCCTGCCTGGAAAGCTCAAGGGCCTGCATTTGATCCCCAGCCCTGCATGTTGTTTCGAAGACCCTGGACATGCCAAGTAGGCCCCCAAACCAGGCATGGTGGTGCACACCTATAATCTCAGTGCTGGGGAGGTTGAGACAGGAGGATCACTATGAGTCTGAATTTTGCAGTCAGACCCTGTACTATATAAAAATAAAAAGACAAAAAGGAGGAAGTTTTGGGAAGCTGTTAGAAGCTGCTGGTTCTGTTGGGCTATTCTGCTGAGGGACCTTGTCATGCTGGCTTTCCTGGTGAAGTTGGTTGTTCTCACTGACGGATGAGCTCAGGACTTCACTGTCTCTAAGAATGGCTCTGATTCACTTTGGGGGAGCTCTGGTCCTCAACCTGGGCATCGCTTGCTGGCCCCAGAGAGAAAGATGGTGCACAGCTCAGTCTCCTGGAGAAGCTTGTCGTGTTGGCTTTCCTTGGCTTCCACCACTGACCTTTGGGCCTTCCTGGTGCAGATCTGTGAAGTAGGCCTTCATGAGACATTATTGTGGACTCGAAGCCTCCAGTTGCACTTCTAGGAGATATTGTTATGGGCTCTAGGTTTTAAGCTAGACTCATGCAGGGTATTAGGACTCAGGCCCTCAGATGGATTCTTTGATCTTTAGTATGTGGACAGAGTTCCTGCGCTCTTTGTATATGATTCTTCAGGTGTTACATTATAAAATAATGTCATAAAATGTGTCCTGTATTGTTTCCTTGGCAAAACCCCCAAACTGTAACATGGGAAAGTCATGAAAGTTAGAGTGAAAAAAAAACCAATGAAATTGAGACTATAAAAACAATACAAATATTGAATAAAAAAACTGGTTCTCTGAAAGAATAAACAAAAAATCAATAAATACTCATCCAAAATTACCAAGAAAAAGAAAGAAAAGACTCATATCAGTGTAATTAGAATTGAAAAAGTGAAATCACAATAGGTATAGCCAAAGTCTAGAAGATAGTAACTATTATTTAATTGTTAATCTTTTTTATTTATTTGGTACAGGGTCTCATTACACAGCTGAGATTTGTAGTGATTCTCCTGTCTCAACCTCCACAGCTCTAGGATTACAGATGTTCATCACTACACCTGGTTTTGGTGTCCATCTCAGTACACAGCTAGCACAGCATGTGGTACTGGGGATTGAACCCGGGTCCTTGTGTTTGCCAGGCAGCTGCTTAGACTGCTGCGAAGTCTCTCCAGCCAGATGGTAACTATTATGAATAATTCTACTCAAATCAACTGGACAATTTTGAAGAAATAGACAAATTCCTAGATTCATACAAATTATCAAGCTAATTAAAAATACAAAGAAATGCTGAACAATCCAACAACAAGCAATAAAACTGAGATAGTAATAAAGAATCTATAAACTAAAAAATGTCCAGGGAGATACCTTTGTGGTCTAAGTGCCTGTGTGGCAAGCACAAGGACCTGGGCTCCATCCCTGGTACCACATGCTGTGCTGACCACCCAAACTGGATGTGGGGGCACAGGCTTGTAAACCCAGCTCTGAGACAGGAGGATTATTAGGAGTCCCAGCTGAGTAGGGAAACCCTATGCCAAATAAGTAAGTAAATAAATAAATGATTTTTAAAAAATGTTATTTTTAAATTTTTTAATGTTTCTACAATTTAATAAATAGTTTTCTTAATGAATGTAGTAGTGAGTCTTATTCAGCAGTATTCAAGTTATGGTTTTCCTGACTGGTCTGTAGTCTTCAATAAATGTAAGAAATTACTGTATGAAACATCTGTCATACTGGTAAGACTGCACCAATGCATCCATCATTTTCAGCATTATTGGTCACTTGGGCATATTTACCCCAAGTAACCTTGCCTTCTTTTGTCACAAGGCCCAACTCGCTCATGTTCACCTCAATTGCTGTTCCTTTGGTAATAACACCCAAAATTGCTATTACCAAAGTTGATGATGGAGGATTCTTTTTCACACCGAGTATTCACAGGCCAAAGGTGGCTTTCAGTTTAGAATGTGTTACATAGGCCATAAGCCTGTTGGCCTAATGAATCTTTCATATTTAGATGGTTTTCTTGTAATGCCATTTCCAACAAAGCAGACTTTAGTAACCATCCTCTTCCATACCTTCTTTTTTCTCTTTCCAATTTGAATAACTTTTAATACTTCTGTTTCTCCTTGAGCACAAACTTTGGGCAGAGGAACTTCCCATTTTCCTGCCTTTTCTTTACATTTTGTTTAATCGTGTTAGAAGTACTTTTTCACAAGACTGTCCCTGTCTGTCCAGCAGGTAGGCAGGTTCTGCTCCTTGTAGAGTCTTTTTAGCCTTTTGCTTGGTGTTTCTGTTTTCATGCATTTTGATAGTCTTCTTCATTTGTATTTTCTTTACATGGCACTGTTTGTGGTAGAGCGCAGGCTAATTTTTTTTTTTGTGCCTTCTTCTTCTTTTTTTTTTTTTTCATAGAATAGATTTATTGAGGGAAAGAAAGCTCCTGTCCAAGAGAAAGACAGGAGGGGGGACCCAAGTAGGTAGTTCCCCATTTTGTGCCTTCTTTGAATATTCATGAGCCTCTCGAGATTATGGGGCCACAGAGCAAAGTGATCTAGGATGTACAGTATGCCTAAGGAGAGTCACATGGAAAGAAGACATTCTCTCAGGCTTTCACAGAGAGCAAATTGGTCAAGCAATGGCAGTGACTCAACCACAAGGCTGACACTGACAAAGAATTTGCAAAGTGTGGCACAGGGTTACAGGATAAATCCTGAGGGAACTTGACTGACCTTATCTGATACAAAAGTTACATTTCTTGTTATATAGGTCTTGCTTTATCTTGATCTTAAGCATCCAGCAGAAAAGTATAAAAACGAGATATATGCAGTAAAGCTTATTAATACACTGAGCTGTGAAAGGCTTAAGTCAATAATTCTGTGGATAACCCACTACTACTGTGGACTGGTGAACTGTGTTGGATTGTTTTGCTGAATTCATGTACCTATAGTATTTAGATGGCAATGGAATACCCATCTCTGACAGGACTAAACAAAAAAAGGTGATACAAAGGAAGGACCATTTTGTATTTGTATATACAGAATAGTTAGGGTAGATTATACGGCTACTTTTGCTTAATTCAGTGAGTAGAAAGATTTGTACTAATAGTGTTTGGACAGGGTATCCTGTCTGTTTCTTGTGCTGTGGATAACCACTCAGAAGATAATAATGTGTAATGTATTAATTATTGAAACTGTCCTACTAATCAGTTTTGATATTGTCACATTTGTTTCTCAGAAAAATAAAAAAATAAAAATAAAAGAATGCTCTACAGTAAAACCAAGGAGGAAGATGTAGTGTGCATCAACAGATGCTGGGAGCAACTTTCTTACATCTAAACATAAAAAAAGGAGGAACAAGGAAGTGGAGTTTCCTTCTTTCTCTTTTTCTCATGGTAATCCAAGCAGTACCCATAGTGTTTACAGTGTAATTTGATATATTCATTCTTTGGCATGATGACAGCTGTAGAGCCACTTTGGGTGGCTTCAAGTGTGCAAAGAAAAGTCCTTTGGAGTGTCCCCTAAAACAGTTTTTAAACCGCTCAGGACCTGATGGACTTACGGCTGAATTCTACAAAACATTAAAGCATGTTATATCATCAATATTTCTCAAACTCTTCAAAGAAATTAAAGGAGAGTATTACCAAATTCACTGATGGAAGCCAGAATAATTCTGATCCCAAAACTAGAGACAGCCCCTGTGAAAAAAGGAAAAAAAAAATCAATCTCTTAATTAACATAGATGCAAAAATCTCTAATATATTAAAAAACAGAAGGCAGCTCAGTATCAAAAAGATCATACATTGTCGTCAAGTAGATTTCATCCTGAGATGCAAGGACAGGTCAACATATGCAAATCAATAAGTGTAATGTATTACTTAAACAGGAGAAAAGTAAATAACCACATGATCATATCAGTAGATGCAGTAAAGCCTTTTGACAAAATAGACACCCCTTTATGATAAGAACTCAAAACATTAGTGAGATCCATCATATAAGAGAAAGAAATAAAGGGAATATATATAGAAAGGGAAGAATTCAAATTATCATTATATACAGATGACATAATACTCTACAGAGAAGACCTAAAGAATTCTAGAAATCTCTTAGAATTAACTTATGCCATATAGCAGAATATGAAATTAACATGCAAGTCTTTATAGCATTTGTGTATATCAATAATGACCACAATGAGAAGGAAATTGTGAAAAAAATATCATGATGGCAGTTTCAAGAAAAATGAAATGTCTAGGTACTAATCTAACCAAGCATGTGAAAGACATTTATGAATAAAGCTACAGTGCTCTGAAAAGGAATATGGAAGAGAACATCAGAAAATGAAAAGATGGGGATATAACTCAGTGGCACAGGTGCCTGCCTGGCAAGCACAAGGTCCTGAATTTGATTCCTGGTAGAAGGAAGGAAGGAAGGAAAGAAGGAAGGAAGGAAGGAAGGAAGGAAGGAAGGAAGGAAGGAAGGAAGGAAGGAAGGAAGGAAGGAAGGAAGAAAAGAAAGCAAGCTGGAGAAATGTCACTTGCTTCTTGATAGGCAGAATCCATATCACCAAAATGGCCATACTTTCAAAACTGTTATACATAGTCAATGCAGTCTCAATTAAAATATAAACATTATACTTCACATAGAGAAAACAATCCTAAAATTCATATGGAACCAGATGAGACCAAGAACATCAAAAGTAATCTTGGGCATCAAGAGCAAAGCAGGAGTTAGCAAAATAACTGACTTCAAGTTATACAATAAAGCAATAGTAATTACAAAAAAAACAGAATCAGTTGGAACAGAAATAGATATGTGGATCAATAGAACAGAAGATACAGAAACATCACAAGACACATTTAGCTCTTTGACCTTTGACAAAGGGACCAAAATCATACAGAGGACAAAAGACCGCCTATTCAACAAATGGGGCTGGGAAAACTGGCTATCTCTTCACAAAAGATTGAAACAGAATCCATATTTCTCACTGTCTACCAGAGTAAAATCAAAATGGTTCAAAGATATAAACATTAAAATAGAAACACTGAGCTTACTGCAAGATAAAAATTGATAAAACCCCTGAAATCACAGATGTCGGAGAGGATTTTTAAACAGGACCACAGTTTCACAACAGTTACTAGCACAGGTCAATAGATGGGATTACATCAAACTAAAAGATTTTTCAGAGCAAATGACTCAGTTAGCACAGTGAAAAGACAATCTACTGAACGGGAACATTTTTTTTTTCCATCTATTTCCCATAGAGCGGACTAATATCTAGAATATATAAAGAACTCACCCTAAGACCACCTAAAACAAAAGATTCAGTTAAGAAATGGGTAATTGAAATGAGCAAACACTTCTGAGAGGAAGAAGTACAAGTGACAAATAAATATATGAAAAAATGTTCAACATCTCTGGCCATTAGGGAAATGCAAATTGAAGCAGTGCTGTTGTGGCTTGCACTAGATGCCCCACTCTAATCTCATGCATTCATGGGGTAGCTGTTGAGAGCATGTTGGATCTAGCATGTGTGATACTAGGGTTAAGGATGTGTGGTCTACAGATTAGAATAGGCATAGTTCTGAGTGTGGATAATGGGAAGTCCCATCCCGGGTTTGGGCTGCACCAATCAATAAGCTTACAGGCTGGATGGAAAATAAAGGAACAGAAAAAGGTAGGTTTGCTACTTTCCTTCCTGCTGCTTGCTGCCATGACCTGTTTCTCACCTGGGTGCCCCTGTACCATACCACCCTGCCTTGGAGCCAGCTGACTTTAGTCTGAAACCTCTACAGGCTGTAAGCTAAAGTAACCTTTCCTATTTTAACTTACCTAGTGTAAGGTATTTTGTTTCATCCATGGAAAAAGTAGCTAAGACAAATGCTAAGAGTCTATCTTGCACTAGAAAAATGGCAATAATAAAAAAAAATAAAAAATAACAAATGCTGGAGTGGCTGCAGTGAAAAAGTAACCCTCCTGCATAGTTGATGGGAACCGTAGACTAGTACCATCACTGTGGAAACAAGTATGGAAATTCTTAAATGAATTAAAATTGGAAATTCCATGTGATCTATCTATATGTCTTCTAAGTATCTCCTCCCATGAGTTAACAACATCATACTGAAGTAATACATATATGCCAATGTTTGGGTAGCACAGTCCATAAAAGCTAAATACAGTCTATGAAATGACAAGTGATTGGATAAAGAAAGTGTGATAAGTTTGCACAAGGAAATCCACTTGGCTAGAGAAAAGGACAAATAAGAGAGATTTCCAGGAAAGTGAATGCACCTGGAAAATACATTGAAGGAAAAAAGTCAAACCCACAAGCTTAAGTACAATATAGTCTCTCTCATCTGAATGCAACAAAGTACAAAGAACACACAAGGCATAGATAGGAGAGATCTCTTGTGAATGGGGTGGGGTGCTGGAGATCAAGGGTGATAAGACAGGGAGAGGGGAAGGGGAAGCAAGCAGAATGAAGACCTGCCATGTACACAAACCTAATAACCTCAATTAATATAAACATTACATGTCATAGTCATGAGATAAGTTTAATATCAAGAAGTATGAAAATGGGGAAAGAGGAATAGAGGACAAGGGAGGGAGGGAAAGGATAGGGGATTGAAAACAGAACTAAATCACAGAATGTATGTGTATCCACTCCCCAGGATTATTGTAAGTGGAATATATTGCAAACACATACTAAAAAGATAAAGATAATTTTTACCATAATATAATGTGAATATAGTACTACATTTTTTCTCCATTCTCCCTTCAATGGATGTTTCAGCTATTTCAAATTGTTCATAATTAAAAATATTGCAGTAAGTTGTGAGCTTCAAAACAAATCTCCTGACATGGGTGGTACTGGGAATTACTAAGCAGTCCTGATATGGGAATTACTGGGTAGAAGTCACAAGGAGGTTGTACAAATGGATTTTCCATGAGTAAGATGTTAGTAATCAGAATGTCCTGCTTCAAGGTTCTATGAAGTGTATAAGAATGCCTGAAGTCAAGTACAACCCTTTCTCCAAATCCTAGTACAACAAAGCAGCTTGGGTGATTTAGAGGACAACTCTGGTGGCCTCCACCATTGAAATCTAATGCTGATACACAAGAGAGCTGCAAAGCAGGGAGGGAAGACGCCTTCTGCAACAGACCATGAACAACACAACTCCATCCATTGCTACCCAAGTTCTTGAAAGCTAATAGTTTCAAATGAACATCAGAAAATACATAGCCACAGTTTCCAGGTTCCTCAGCTTGATATATAGGTATTAAATCTACTTTATTTATAGTATTTTCCAGATCCTCGTCTTGTGCTTAATTTTTTTTTTCATGTGTGTATTTGGTACAGGGTCTCACCACACAGCTCGGACTCATAATGATCCTCACATTTTCATTTTCCCAGTGCTGAGATTACAGGGGTGTACCACCATACTCAACCTTAGTCCAGCTCAGCCTGTCTCAGGGTCAGGGCTGGCAGGGCATGCATGTGGGACTGGGGATCGAACCCTGGCCCCTGTGCTTGCCAAAGCAGGTGCTTTGTCTGCTGAGCTATCTCATGTGCTTAATTTTTTACATTTTTAATTGGGTAAAAAGTTATTGCACCATGTTGAAATACCCCATTACTATTGTATTTCTAACAACTCTTCTTCTTGTTCTTATTTTTTTTTGTACCAGGGGTTGAACTCAGGACCTTGAACTTGCCAGGTAAGCACTTATGCCACTGAGCTATAGTCCCAGCCCTCAAACAATTATTCTAATAAGCATAAGTAGTCTGTCATATATAATATCTTTGTTGTAAAATTTTACCTTTTGTTATTATGAAAATATAACTCAAAATGTGTAGAGGAGGAAATTTCAAGCATATTTCCTAGAGTAAGAGACTTATGTCCCAGCTTACAGCAGTTAACATTTATTTATCTATATCTGTACATTCCTCTCTATATTTATACCAGTCAAAAAGAAAGGGAAACCTCTGGATTGTAGAAACAAGCACCTTAGAGACAGAAATAAGAAGGGGCTAACTGCAACATAGTCTCTGCAGGATTTAGACCAATTCTAAATCCTCCAGGTTCCTAGAATTTTAACAGTCTAGCAAGCCTAGATGATGTCCTTTCTTGGGTAAGCAAGGAAGGCAGCTGGAATTCAGCCCTTGGCAAAATCAGAGTTTCTGAGGGATGAGCTGTTGGCATGAGCAGGATGAGACCAACTCCTCTTTTCTCAGACTAGAGGTGAACAGAAGATTATTTATGAAAACTTGAAACCCAGCCCATGCCAGACCCACCAGGACACTGAAGTTCCACTGCATGGCTGGAGTGTGAAACTGAAAGACACATAAAAGCTGGCTAAGGGCTCTGATGTCTGTAAGACTCCAGCTGAAGAAAATTGGGACTCACAGTGAGAGTCAGCCCAAGGCATACAGTTCTTTATCAGGGAAAAGCCTCCTGAAGACCAATTCCTTGCTCTGACTCTCACAGCCAGCAGGGTCCAGAGAGGGGGTGACAGAAGGTTAAGAAAAACTAGCCACATAATAAAAGGAAAGCTGGCACATGATGGGACCTGATCTTTCTAATGGAGGGGCAGTGACCACCCAGCATAGTATGCATCTTTACACATACACAAAAACAGGGAGGAGGTCTGCAACTGTGTCAAGAGTATAAGGTCTCAATGTTTGTTTCAGAACACTGAAAGTAAAACACTCTCCAGGCTGTCTGTGCTTTAATTAAGAGGGAAAAGCAGCAAAGCCAGACACTTGCTGGACTGGCCTTGCCAGGATCCCATTGGAGTTGGAGGGGCAGTGTTTAGAGGACTCTGTAGAAGACTTTTTGTGGTAGGCTTTCCCCCTTCTTTTCCAGGCATTCATGGTGAAAGGTGTGTGTGTGTGTGTGTGTGTGTGTGTGTGTGTGTGTGTGTGTGAAGGCCTCTTCTATCTCTGAGTGAACTGACTTGTTTAGGCTAAAAATTCTAAGTCAAAGGATTTAGGTACCTGTGTTTAGCAACTTAACCCTATACAGTCTGTTAATCTTCAACAGTATTCAGGTACTAGCGCAGCTAGAAATTGCTAGAAGGCATCAGTAATTTGTGTTTCTTTATAGCTAGCATATTATTATGGCATTGTTTTAGACATTTTGTGGGGGTTTTTGCTGAATGTTGAAGATCAAGTTAAAGTGAGACCTACATAAATCAAAGTTAATCTTTTCTCATCTATCAAGGTCAATGAAGTCTACCTAGGAGCCATGTATACCACCTCCCAGTTTTTTGTGCCAGCCATCTCGATGAATTACAGCCATTGTTTGGCCAAGTTGCCTTTTGTGAAAGCTTGGGAGAATTTTTATTCTTGTAACCCTTCTTAAGCACATCATTGATATATATATCACTGATTTCCTTTCTCTGTGGTCTAACAAACTTCTTGGTCAGGAAATTATATTGCTCAACAGGGTTGTAAGCTGTCCCAGAAAAGGTTCTTACATGTCCTGGGTCTTTGTTAACTTCAGAGGGCCAGGGCCAAAATATTGGCTGTTCTTTTAGCCCATCTACTATTTTAGTTTTTTGTTATTAAACTTCAGATGTTGAACATTCCAAAGAGAGTGTTAATGACATTATATTGTAATGGGAGTAGTGAGCTTAAGTATTAATATCTCAGTATTAAGCACTATTAAATATAAAATATAGCCAGAGAACTGTTTATTTTTACCAACCATGGATATCTTAGTAGTTGAACCTCTGCAGAATGTTAACAGGCAATAGGAGCTGGGGAGATAGCTCAGTAGAATAAGCACTTACTTGCCTGGTAAGTGCAAGGGCCTGAGTTCAATCCCCAGTTCTGACAAAAAAAAGAATGTTAACAGCTAGCAGTTATACTTTTATAGAAAAAAACTGAGATCAAAAGCCATATACAATGTCTAGCCTAACAACCATGATGACATTTTTCTAACACTTAAATTTAGTTTTGACATAGAATAACCTTATTTTCTTTTTTCTTTTAAAGAATGAATAAAATAATGAAAATGATCTCACTATACAGATCAGACTCATAGTGATCCTCCTGTGTTCAGTCTCCCAAGTGCTGGGATTATAGACATACGCCACAAAGCACAGTCTAACGATGGTTATTATATCACATATTGTTATTATTATGGTTTGTGTTGCAATGACCCCCAGAGCCTCATGTAGTCATGGCGAGGGCTGCTAGAGTTTGTGATTAATTCATGATCCAATGCTAGGACAACGGGTATGAATGCCTTACCTCCTACCTCCAGGGGATGGAGAGCCTGCATGCAATGTAAGGGAGGGGAAGGGGCTTGCTCTCTGCCACTGCTCCTTCCTTTCTGCTCTTGCTATTTTGTTCTTTTCCAGAACCATTAAAGGTGGCCCTCTGCTCCATGCCACTCTGTCTTGGAAACAGCTGAGTAGGGACTGGAACCTCCACAAATTGTGAGCTGAGTAAACTTTTCCTTCCTTCATTCTGGATGTCCAATATTTTGTCCCAGAAATGAGAAAAAAAATAACCAAGACAGTTATCTAACCTAAACTAGATAAAGACTGTAGCCTCAAGCATCTCACTCGTGGGTGGACGCTTCCTGGCAGTTAGCAAAGCTCTCTTAAATTAACACAGTATCACCCTGCAGCATATGCCATTTGCTTTGCCTTATCTGACTCAGTTGTTTTTAGTTGTTGTTGTACATTTCTATTTGTATTTCTTCTTTTTGCTTCTTGTAGTAGGGAGACTATACGATATTTACACATATGTCTGGCTTATTTCACTTATGAGTATATGTTCAAGTGGCATCCACTTCAATATAAATGCTTCAAGCTTTATTTGGAGGAGTCCTTGAGCAGTTACCATCCCTCTTGAGTATTCCCCTCCCTTGTTCTGATAACAAGAAATATGTGCCACCCAGAGAAAATCTTGGTTTTAGACCTGAAAGAATCTTGAATTCTGTGAGGTTTTGATCCCTTTGGAGCCCTAAAATCATTTTATTTTTCTCTTTTATTTAGCCTTGCCATTCACTCATTTGGGAGATTGTGGACCTGATCAGTCTGCAATAACAAAGAGATAATATTAACCTGATAGGAAGTCACTGAAGTATGTGATATTGTCTGGACTGCTTAATATTTAAACAGCTCTAAGTTTAGTGCCACATACACAGCACACACATCATATAAATTCTTGTTTAAAATATTTTTACTTGACTGGTAATCTCATATTGATTTGCTATGAATCATCTATTACAAATATCTGCAGCACAAGAAAAAGGGAGATGTCTGAATCAGAAAGAAAATGTTTATCATATAAATCATCCTAGTTTTTATGTTAGAAGACCTGCATATCTGGAAGGCATGAATATATCTATTACACTATGAGATTAGCAACAATCAATTATCATAGCCATATGAAAGGTTTTGTTTCTTAATTTACTTTTGTACCAAAAAATCTTTAATGAGAAGGTATTACTGTTTTTATTTTATAAAACTTAACCTTTTGACATTGACCAATGTAAATATATCACAATAATATATTTTGAACAACATTTTTAGGGTGTCTCCCAGAAGGCTGTGGAGATTATTGGGTCTCCAATTAATGCACAAAATCTGGAGAATTATTTCCAAACAGTTGCTTAGTTTCATATTAATTGGAGTTATGTGAAATAGTTTTTCCCCACACTAAGAGATTTTGGTTTAATTATCTTAATAATTTTTGATGACTTATAAGAAGGTCATAACACTTAACACATTATTTTTGAATGACAAGGAAACTCTTGCCAAGTCTTTAATACATAAACAATATGCATTACCTTTATAAAACCAATTTTAACATCATTTTGACCATCTGGGAACTTTGTTGGACGCACATCTTTAAATTGATTGAATTTATCTATAAAACAAATTAAATTATGGATAAATGCTTCAAAAATTCAAAAAGAAGAAAATTTTTTTGAACTCAAGCAAACCAACAGTTTACAGATAAAATAGACAAATAAAAACAAAACAAATACAGGGCTGGCTTGATAGCTCAGAAGACTAAAGCACCTGCGTAGGCACAGAGCAGCACCCAGGGTTCCATCCTTGGTGTGCCATGCCAGCCCCACCCCTGGGCACACTGAGATGGCAACTGAGCCTGGGCATGGTGCTGTGCACCTGTAGTCCCAGCACTTGAGGGACTAAAAACAGGAGAATCACTAGGAGTCTGATCTACGTAGTGAGACCCCGTAGACCCTATCCTAAATACATTAAAACCAAACAAACAAATACAGAGTGCACTCAAATATATTTTTGACCAAATGAGTTATAGGTTCTCCTATGCCCTGAGTCTTCGCTGACCTTGAAAGGCTAGGGCCAAAATGTTGGCGGGCCTTGTGGCTCTTCTATTTCTCCAACTCTGACTTGTGATCTTAGGTTGTTAACCATCCAGAAGAAAAGCTGATTAGTATCCTGCAGCTTATGCCATTCACTTTGCCTTATCTGACTCAATTGATTTTACTTGTTATACATTTCCTTTTGTATTTCTGCTTTTCACTTGTTATACTGGGAGACTATACGATATTTACACATGTGTGTCTGGTTTATTTCACTTATGAGTATATGTTCAAGTGGCATCCACTTCAGTATAAATGCTTCAAACTTATCATTCTTAATAGCTGAGTAATACTCCATTCTATAGAAATACCACATCTTTTTCAACCATTCCTCATGTGATGGACATCTTGGTTGTTTCCAAGATTTTGC
>PVKA01007613.1:30269-77073 GCA_004027165.1 Ctenomys sociabilis | reverse complement strand
TGCCAGGGAAACACTTATTCTACTGAGCCATCTCCCCAGCCCCTCAGGACTTGAGCCTGCACTCCTCCTGCCTTCAACTCCCTCAGTGCTGGAATTACATGCATGTACTGTCATGTCCTTATTTTTTTTCCATTTCTTGGGAAGCTTTTATTGCAAGCAATAATTACCTTATGCATCTTCATGCATAGTTACCACCTCTTCTGTACATTGGCATGATGTAAAGTCATGAGTGCAGAACTTTGTCACATCATGACATCCTAGGACCTAGAACAGTGCAGGCTTGTTCCTCTGTTTTCTATCACTATACCGAAATACTTGAGAAAAATCTAGTCTCTCCTGAAAAGACTTGAGAAAATCAAATTAGGAAAATCAAAGATTTATTTAGCTCATGGTGCTTGTAGGCCCTGGTTCATGACCTGTTGACTTTGGAGCCTGTGGTGGGCGGCACATTACAACAGGGGCATTGGGCAGAAGAAAAACACTCACCTCAGGTAGAAGCAAAGAGAGAAAAGGGGAAGAGACCAGGGACCCACACTCCCCTTTAAGGGCGTATCATCAGAGGGCAGTAGACCACTCACCTGGCCCACTCTCTAAGAGCCACACTGCCTCCCAACAGTGCCATTGCAGGGGAAAAACACCTTTAATGGGGTGCATCTGGGGAACACTGAGGTCCATGCATAGAAGCAGGGCACGCGGGAGATGTGCAGGCCCAGCGCTACCCTCCAGCAAGAGACTGAGTGCAGGGGGAAGCCTGGACCTGTTCCCCAAAGCCCTCCCTACTGTGCAGGAGAAGGGAAGTGCAGACACTGTGGGTGGGTGCTGCGGAAAGTGTGTGGCACCGTGGCGTCCAGGGTGTGTGAGATGAGGGCTCTACAGACTCGTGAGGGCTCCCAGGAGGCACGAGCTGCATCTTGTGCAGATGGCCCTACAGGGAATCACAGACCAGAACCACCCTGGTCCTTCAGCACAAGGAGTGTGACAAGCACACTTCTAAGCTGTCACTTAAGGGGGCAGTGGGGGAACCCTTCTAGATAGAGTGTGAAGAGAGGATTTTTTAAATTAATTATACTGTTTGTAAAACATAAAGCACACTTTAAATACTGCAGCATCAGTGGGCTCAACCACCCATGGGGCAGGAGTTGTCTTACACATAAGGAAGCAGCAAAAGCTCACTGGCCCTGCACAGCTCAGGCAGGCTGAGCCTGGTCTGCAGAGGGCTGGAGCAGAGTGGTGACACACCAGGTGGTTTGGAAGGTGGCCCTGACTCCAGCACCTAGCCTGGGGAAACTATCAAGTGGGTCTCCACGATGTCAGTGAAAACTAAGCACTCATAAAAAGAGCTGGCTATAGGCATCTGGGATGGGCTGCAGAAGAGGCCAAACTGGAGCCCTGGTCTAATCAGGGAGGCATCACCGGGTGGTGATTGCTGCTGGCTCATGCAACCTCCTGACCATGCGAGCCCCACGTCTGCCCTGCAGCTGCTCTGCCCGGGTGAGCCACATTTCTGAGACTGGCCGGCAATCCCGTCCCACTTACTTCCCCACAAGCTTTTAATCGCAGCCTGACCAGGACCACCACACTGCACCTTTTGTCTGCACCCATGGCACATGCTACTGATCGATCAGAGCCGGTCTCCTGACTGGGGCTGGCCTGTGTCTGAAGCCTGTTTATCTCCTCCTTGTCTGGCAGCAGGAGGAGAATCAGGTAGTGAAGGCTTTCTGCAGCCTGGGCTGAGCCCTGCTGATTTGCTCTCCCAACTTTTCATTTTTCTCCTGACACAAAAAGAATCTGAAAACTCTCCACCACGAATAACTCACAGAACACCAGACAATTCAGAAAGGGCCTTAAGACAAACTTAAGTCCCAGTCTTCCCAGCTGGTCTGAGAAGGCCGCTTGCACCAAACCTTTGGGAAGCCTGACCTTGCTCTACTTCCAGGGGAGATACCTGAGTATTCTCCTCAGGGCCAGAGCAGGCGCGGGCTGCTGCTGAGACCCAGCCCCCATCCCGGACCTCCCCTTCTCAGGAGCATGGCGGGGACAGCGGTGGCTGGAGGGCTGTGTGCAAGGACATCTTGAGATGTGCGTATGTCTCAAGAGGTGCCAGGAGTCCCAGACCGGTCAGGCACTGCTGCGCTCACAGTGCCCTTGACGGTGGCAGCTCAGAGCGTCAGTGGGGTCTGAAGCCACAGCAGGGAACTCCTCCCTTTCTGGGTCCTGGCCAGGTGCCCATGCGCACAGATGCTCAGGGCTGGCACACAGCTATGAATGTGAAGATCACTGAGTGGCTGGCTGGCTGGACTGCTGCTCCAAGAGCTCTCACTCAGTGTTTATACGCAAAGGTGAGCAGTAACAGAGGATGGGTGGCCCACAAAGGCCAGAAGAACAGCTGTGTCCAGGGAAGCAGAGATCTTGGCACCAGGTGGCACAGCAGAGAAGTGTTTTAGACCCAAGCTGCTGGGCTCAAGGCTGCCTCTGCTACATTAGCTGTGTGACCTTGGGGTGGTCACTTAACCTCTCTCTGCTGCAGTCTGTGCCAGTTTCTAAAGGGGTAGCATTAGTATCTTCCTCCTAGGTGAGAGGTACGTGGATTGATTTAATTAAAGCATAGCAAACACTATCTTAGTGTTAGCCATTACCATCCTTCTGAATGCCGCTGAAGCAGGGGAGTGAGGTGTTTTACAGGAAAATGATTATTCCTCTATGTTCTGAATCAACCTATGCCCAGAGCTATGTCTAGTACGTGGAGTTAGTGAGACACGGGCCAGTGTGGTGTCCAACTCAAATTCTTATGCATTGAGCTCCTTTCTTGGGTACTGATCCTGACAAAAACCAGGAAGGAGATAAAATGGGTACAGAGCTGCTTACCTCATCCTGCCCAGGAAACAAAAAAAAGCTAACTAGTGAGCAGAGCCTGAGGTCCCACTGTCCCCTGGGAATACACCCCTCTCCACTGACCAAACTTCCTGTCACTAGGCCCCACCGTTTAAGGGGTCCACCCCCTTCCAGTGGCACTACTGTGGAGACCAAGTCTTGAACACATGGACCTCTGGGGTATACTGAAGTCCAAAGTAGCATCTTACTACCTACATTCAGACAATAGTTGGGGCTGCTTGTTGAGATTGTTATTGTGAATTTCCATGTTGATTCCCATAATTCTAAAGCAAGTGGAGTCCCAAGGAAGGAAACATAGGTTCACAAAGCATCAACCCAGCAGTAGCTGCTCGGGGTCAGGGTCAGGAGTAGGTACAGAAGTGGAAATCAGCTGTCCAGACTGAATAGTCTGCCGCTCAGCTGCTCGCCCTGAGATGCAGCCCAGGCCTGCATCTCCCCTCACCTCCCCCAACCCAGAAGGATCTGTGTTTATTTAAAAACAAAAAAGCACAAAACATCAAGTCAAACAGTCGTCAGTGAGTTCACCAGTCATATCGATGTGGAAATGGCACATGGGCTAAAGACTTTGTCCATTGTACTCTTGGAAGTTGCTTTTGAATGTTTGAAAGTTAAACAAAACCACAAACTACCTTATACCCACACTGATCTATGCTTTTCTAAAAACTTTAAACTATGTTGACTTTTTAAAAATTAGAACTATTTCCCATGAGGGAAATGAAGTGAAAATATTGCTCTTAAGAGAACAAGGCCCATATGGCAAAGCCAGCAGATCCATGATACACACCTTCAACTGAGTTGTTCTTGTTCAGAATAGGAACCTGTGGCTACGGCTTTGGGCTGAGCATGCGCTGATTTATGCGCCTCTTTGTGTTGCTGGGACTCGTCACATTTCTTCTGAGAATGTCCCTGGGTTTTGCCAACTCCCAAAGCCACAAGTGGTCCTGCACTAGCCTTGCTGCACATGCCTGCCTGGGTTCACAGCTGGTTTATTTCATGCATTTCTTGTCCCCAAAGGCTTAAAAGCAAGGCTTAATGACAGATGGGAACCTCCAAAACTGTTACATGCAGCAGTGGTGTGGGCGATGTCCTTAGGCCAGCTTTGCGCTTCAGTGCCCCAGCCTCTTGGTCAGCATGCAGTCCCTGGACCCCACACCCCTGCTGTGCTGAGATCTTGACTGGAGGCTGGTGCTTGAGAATCTGCATTCACACTCTGTCAGTGCAGAAAGACAACTTTGAAGTCCGCATCTGGTGTGTCTGGCTGCAGTCAGAGTTAAGACAGAAAAGTCACAGATGGGGAGCAAAGGGGAGAGAAAAATCGGTAACATCTATTACTCAGTCCTGCAACCTGTCTAGGTTTTATGCTCCTCATTTGACCCGTGCACAGAGAAGTGGTTTTAGTCACACTGCCCAGGGCCTTTCCTCTAACTAGCAAAAGAGAACATTGCCAGCCCTCTGAGGATTGATGCTCTTATTAAGAGGGTGAGCTCTAATGCACCTGAAAAAGATAAGGAAGGGGGTATGGCTAAAGCATACAGTGCTGCTTGTAAGAACAGGATCCATGAGAGAAGGCTGTTCCCTAGGGAGCAGTGAGTGGAAGGAGAAATTAAGCCCTTCTGCTGTAGTGCTAGCGAGAAGCCGGTCCCACAGTGGCACAGGAGCCAGTCGCTTTGCTTTACTCTGGCCATTACATGGTGAGGGTTTTCTCAGCTGGCTGCCTTCCCACAGAGGATACCAGAAAAGAGGTGCAGAAGTAGCCCTTCCAGGAGGCTTGGTGGAACATGCCCATAATCTCAGTGCTTGGGAGGCTAAGGCAGGAGGATCATGAATTGAAGGCCAGCCTGGATTACACAGCAAGAGTTTCAAAACAGAAAAGCAACCAAACAAAAACCAGAAAAGTAGCAAGTTTTCACTGATGATAAAAGCAGACTTAGAAGCATTACTATGCTTACAAGTCAGAGAATAAAGCAAAATGATCTTTCTTCATATTGTGATAAAAGTACAATGTCAGCTTTCCCTTCCCCTTGCCATACAAAGTGTCTGGGAAATAAGCGGTAGTATAGTACTAAGGATTGTAGGCAAGAAGACATATAGCCCATTACTTGGGCTGGGGAGGCAAAGCCTATGAGGCCGCAGGTTCTGTCCCAGCACTGCCACAGAAGAGCTCTCTTTCCTACAGCACGAACACGGGCTCTGACAGCCATCCAGGTATGGCACCTAGAGGTAGAAGGCCCGTTGTAAATCACGTACACATACACACACTCACCCCCCCACACACACAGAAAACAGCATTCAAATAAGTTTCAATACATAGGAAATACTGTGGTGATTAAACACAAGTCAGTATCAAACCATTGCTGTGCCCAGTGAGGCAGAATTCTTTAAGTGCCCTTTCCAATCAGATGTAACACATACACAGTAAAGAGCTCGCGTCCGATGTGCGCGTGACCAACTCTGGGTCAGCCTTGCATGGTGCCGGCGCTGTCACTCTCACCGTCTGTGAAGACGACCTACCTTGTACACAAAGCTAGAAAGTGCTTAATTGTCTTTATATTCTTTCTTTTCGTCTGTGTTTTCTTATTTGTAACAGCGGGCAGGTATTGCTTTTGAAATGTGAAAGAAATAGTATATTTAGTCTCAAAATTGATGACAGTAGTTGTGATTGCTAATGACCTTGAAAAATGCTGCACGAGCTGGGCGTGGTGGCGCATGTCTGTAATCCTAGCACTCGGGAGGCTGAGGCAGGAGGATTGTTGTGAGTTCGAGACCAGCCTGAGCTATAAAGTGAGCTTAAGGCCAGCCTGAACTGCATAGTGAGACCCTGTCTCAAACAGAAAAAAAAAAAAAAAAAGAAAAAAAGAAAAATGCTGCACGTGCTGTGCGTTTTGGGTGGGTGCTTCAGACCCCCATGTGACCCTGTCCCCTCCCCACCAGGGCCTGCAGTACATGGAGCTCATCCCCAAGGAGCGGCAGCCAGTGACAGGAACCGAGGGGGCCTACTATCGCCGCCGCCAGCTCATGCGCCAGCTCCCCATCTATGACCAGGACCCCTCCCGCTGCCGTGGACTCTTGGAGAATGAGCTGAAAGCGATGGAAGAATTTGTCAAGCAATATAAGAGTGAGGCCCTGGGGGTGGGCGAAGTGGCCCTGCCAGGGCAGGGTGGCTTGCCCAAGGAGGAGGGGAAGAACCAGGACAAGCCAGAGGGTGCAGAGACCACAGCACCCACCACCAATGGCAGCCTCGGTGACCCAGCCAAGGAAGTGGAATATGTGAGTGTCCTCTGTGTCTCTGGTGTGGCTGAAAGGGCCTGGGCCCAGGCTGCGTGCATCGTCAGGGCCTGGGTCAGGCCACATGATGGCTCACTGACTCAGGCGCTCGTGCCTTCAGCAGGTATTTGTTCACACTCTGCTAGGCACTGTGCCTGGAAAATAAGGTCACTGCCTTGCAAGGCTCTCAGTCCAGTGGAGGGCATGGACAAGCTCAGAGCAAGGGAATCTAACCACATTTGGGGTCAAGTGCAGGACTGAAGAAGGTGCTGAGGGGCCCAGTGCAGCATGAAGAATAACTAGGGATCATTCATGCCTACAGGCTTGCAGGGGACAATTTGCTCCCCACTAAAGAGGTACACATGAGCAAAAATGACCTAAGGTTATGAAAACATGGTGCAGTCAGAGGAGTCAAAGTTGTCCTGTGTGAGTGATAGCATCATGTGGGGGAGTGGGGTACTCAAGGCCAGAGAGGCCAGTGGGAGGTTCCTGGAAAGCCAGGGTGTCTGTCCATTCATCACTCAAATGCTGGTTGGTTTGCATTGTCAGCCAAGCCCCAGGAAGGCAAACAGGTGGGAAACACTTCTGCCCCTCAGACTACTGTCTGACACTGCTCCCAAGGCTAGCTGAGCCTGGTACAGGCTCATGCTCACCACATCTGCGGCTCCCAGACTCCTTCTATCTTTGGTTCACCTGTCAGACAGGTGGCCTCATTAGCTGCTGTTTGACACTTGGAGACAAAAGACCCAATGCATGGGTCCTTCTGTGAACTACTTGCCTCACCAATGAGCTAGACAACCCAGGGAAGTGTCAGCCCAAGAATGCTGCCGCCGCCACAGGGGTCCAGGGCTCCCCATGTGTCTTCCATCTGCAGCTGTATCTTGCCAGCAGCTTGGGACTGCCACCCAGGAGCTAGGGCTTCACACAGCCAGCTGCAGATTCTAAGATCAAGAGAGATGTTTTCTGCTGATCCAGTGGTGATATTTAAATACCCATTTCTTGGGATAAATACATGTCCTGAGGACTTAAAAGGAGATTGGACCTGGTTACCATATTTCATCAACTGGGCTCCACTTCCTCTCCCCCTCCTGTTCTCTATCTGGCCTCAAATAGCTCCCTTTTCTTAAAGTAGAAATTCCAGAGAAGCCCAACTTTTAAAAGGAAATCCCATGACATAGTTGTGACTTTCCAACTTGCCCTTCCTAAGAGAGATGCTGATCTGAGAATGTGTGACACTGGGGAGAAGGTAGCCTAAATAAAGTCTTAGCCCTTGCTTATGTTAACCTTAGGATGTGTTTCTCACACTTCAGAGGTATTTAACAACAATGTTCAACAGTAAAGGGTGGAACCCCAGCCAAAATATAAGTGGGGCATGTGGAGGAAAGCCCTGGTTGGGCTGGGCTGGGTTGGCTCTGGAATGCAAACTTCTTCCTTGCCATAGCCGCGATGTTGATCCAATAACTAATTATATAATTAGTGAAGTTGTCGTGTGGATGCTGAATTCTCATTCAGCTCAGTATCTGCAGCAGGTGCCACAGAATGAAGTAGTCAGCACCCAGCAGATACGTGATCTGTGACTGAGTCAGTGAACGGCTGAACTAAAGTGGCCCCTGATAGCAGGGGACAGTGTGGATGGCCACTTTTCCTAGGAGGATGGGCAGGTTCCACTTCCACGCTGATTAAGTGTTTGCTGTATGCCAAACACCGTGCTCACACTGTCAGAGCCCTTGTTTAATTCACAAAGACTGCTGCTTGGTAAGGTGAATTTTACCAAACCCACTTACAGGTAAAGATCTGGGATTCAGAGACACAGGTTACTTTCGCAGGCTCCACTGCTTCCAGGCCTGTGTTGTTACCTTGCTTAGCATGACTGGGGCTTCTTATTTAAACCTGTGTTTATATTCTAGAAGTAGGAAAGTGGATATTGATGCAGAGAGCTAGATGAGCCAATGGCCTTTAAACTGTGTGAGCCCAGAGGCCCGGGGGCTGAGCCGCTGACGCGCTGCCTCGCCCCAGGAGCAGCTGCACAGTGTGTCCTGGCTGCCCTGAGTTTGTGCTCCTCTCATTCCTCATAAACAGGAAGCACTGAGCAGTTAGCAGGGCCAGGCAGCAGGCAGAAAGCCTGATTGCAAGGCAAAAAGTTTACAGGAAATAACTTGAGAGTGCAGGTAGGTGGAAGAAATTGTTGCATTTGGCCTGATAGGGGTGGGGAAGGCAGATAAAGAGTACTGAGAACTGAAAATGCAAAGCATGCCTGAGCTATATTGGTGGCACCTGGTGAATGCTTCACATCGTAATGCTCAGCGCAGTTATGATCAGCACCACAACTTGGTCAGTGTCGCTCTGAACTCGGGTTCGAGCTCAGCATAGATACCAGGCTCACAACCCCCAATGCTATGACAAGGTTGTGCCTGCCCAGACTGCTGGGTCTGAACTGGACTTCAAAGCAGGGTTTTCTAGACTACAAGCCCATATTCTTTCCCATTCCCCAAAGCCTGCTCCTGGGCGACTTAGCAGGTCTCATGCTACAATAGTATCATGTGGTTGTATGCAGCTGGAAGAACTATGGGGCTTTCTCCCCAGCAGGGCCTCTCAGAGCCATTGTAAAGCTCATGCAGTGCTACCTAAAATCATGAGAGAAGGGCGGCTACCAAACCAGCCCTCCCTAAAGGAGAAAGTAGTGCCAGGAATCTGCATCTCTGACAGTCCCCAGGTGGTATGTGCTGATCCAGGCCACACTTTCAAGTCCACTGCTAAAGAGTGTTAGAAATTACTTTACTTGTAAGTTCAGAAAAGATACCACCAATTTAGTGGCATGGGGGTAACATGAACATTTTCTAAATGTATTTGGTCTCTTGGCTCTCTCTCCATCCCAGAGTCTGTCACTCTGTCCATGGCTGTCTGTTTCTCCTCTCTCCACTCTCTCCTCTCCTCTGTCCCCCTCCTTCCACTCTCCTCCCTTCCCTCCTCTCTCTCTCTCTCTCTCTCTCACTCTTGCTCTAGCTCTCTAGCTTTCTTGGTGGACTTGCCTCAAAGGAGTCCCATGTGAGAAGGCTGCACAGCATGCTTGTGGTCCCCTACCCCGTCCATGGGGAGTTGGAAAGACAGAAGCCCAGCATCCGACACACAACTGTATCCCCATTCCTCTAATTCTGCCTTTGCAGACTCTCAGTCTTCACTGTTGGATGCCCATGGCCTCTCATGATCTGCATGCAACTGTGAACCCCTGGGTCTCTGTCCACTGGCTTGTCAGCCTCTGAGGTGGTATTCATCCTCTAGAACCTCAGAACGTGCTCAGAACCCAGCAATGACGGAAGCAGGCTAGTGAATTCTCCCTTATGCTCCATCTGAGTAGCCCTGTGGAAAATATCTCAGCCTGAGGAATGCCACTGTCAAAGATTTTTCTTTTTTTTTTTGTTTTTGTTTTTTTGTTTTTAAAGGTTTTTCTAAATTGCCCGTGTGGAGTTCCCACAGAGGGGCTGTGTTTGGAGGTGGCCCAGGTCATGACAGCCCAGCCATGCTGAATAGTTGGGCTGCCCAGTCCTGGGGTCCAACACAGTAAATAGATCTGAATTCTGCACGCACAGTCTGCAGACAGGACAGAGAGCTGTCCTTCAGCAGAGCGTGACTTTCTGCTAGAACAATGAGCCCAAGAACTGGAGCTCCTGTTCCTACTTCAGAGCCACTCTCGAAGGCACCGTGCCTTAGGACAGGGGCACTGTGGGAAGTGCCTGTGGCCAGCACATGTGTGCACTAAGCCCTGTGCAAGAGGAAATGCCAGGCACAAGCACCAGCCTGGACGCCTGCTCTTCAGCTCTGTCCCCAAATAGCCTTTAAGCTCATGAGAGCCACTAAACACCCAAGAATATATAGCCCCACTCTGCCCGCTTGTCCCACTGTACTCCATGTGGAGAGAAGACAAGAGGCAACTGTCTAGCTCTTGAAATCTTTGTGAAAACCACAAGAGAGGCTGCATACCCATTGCACTGATAGAAACCCAAGGCATAGCCAGCTGAGCCAGCTGCTGCCAAGCAGTGGGCTTGGACCCTGGCTTAGCCCCTGCCTTGCCCATGTCATGAAGGTGAGTAGTCCTGGGATGAGGCCAGACAGTCAGTCCAACTGTTCTACACACCAGGGTGTGTGTGTGTGTGTGTGTGTGTGTGTGTGTGTGTGTGTGTGTGTGTGTGTGTGTGTTGATGTTTGCTGGGTGGGTGGCAATATTTCAGGTCCCTTACAGCCCCACCCACTAGGGAAGGGAGGGGACACAGGGAGGCTACACACAAAGGAAAGCCTTCCCTGGCCTACCCCAGTTCTAGCCTTCCTGCCCTCTCATGGATCTTGGGAGTATCAGAGGACTCCGTGGCCATGGAGCCACCAGCTCCAGCACTGTAGACCATTTCAGAGTCTGGTCAAAGTGGCCCCAAGTACCACCGAAGCCCTTTGTGGCTGCCTCTCTCACCTGGATGGGATCCGTGGGGTGTGAGCTGTGTGGGCAGCATTCTGCATGCTCTGATTGTTAGCAGTTCCACCAGGCTGTTTCCTATATTCAGAGGGCAGACTGGATGTTTTCTTGGAAATTAAATACACAGATTTCCTGGGCATGGTACTTTGCCCAGAAATTTCCGCTGTTTCCAAACTTGTAACTGAAGAAAGAAGAGAAAGCCAAAGCATCACATTTAATGCACTCTGCTCTTTCCTGTTCACTGTTCCTGCCAGGAGCCTCCCCTTGACTTACCTCTTTCCATACCTCCCCCTTAGGCCGAGAAGAATAACCCATACAGGAGACACGTTGCAGGAAGGGAAGTAGTCCCTGCAGATGCGCATGTGTTCTCAAGGCACCTGGTTACACACCAGGATGCCCGAAGCAGTCCAGCTTCTGGGGTCCATCTCTCCACAGAAATGCGAAGGGGGCAGGAAGCCTTAGTCCCCACCCTTCCACCACAGGCCTGCCTCTCAGATGGAAAGTTACGGCAGCTGGCGTTTCAACCCAGCTCCAGCCCCAGGAGGGACATATTTGTGGGCAAGGGACTTCCAAGTCTTTGTCCAAGCAGATGTTTGGCTCATGGGCTATGCATGTTGGCTGGCCAGCTTTTTTGCCAGTCCTACTTGTGAATTTGAATCACCCTTAAGTGAGCCACTTTCTGAACTGGAGGACAGGAGGGTAAGAGGCAAAGAAATGAACTGTGGACAGACCCTTAACTGGAGGCATCCCTGTCCCCTCACCCACCCCCACCACCCCGTCTGGTACCTGTTGGCCAGCTGGAACCTAGAGCAGCCTTCAAGATCACTATGGTTACCAGACTTCCCAGCATCCATCCCCCTTTCTTTCTAGTGGAGGTATTTTATGACATCGAAATGTCTTTTTCCCAAAGAAAACTTCCTTTATCCCACTATTTGTACTATGAATACTTTTCCATGTTGCCATGTGACCTTCATACACACTTTTTCTCTCTTCTTTCATGCAAGCTGCATACTAGCCCACTGACTAAAACAGCAATTGGCAGACTTTTCTGAAAAGAAGTGGTGAGTATTTAAGGCTTTGTAGGCTTCGTGGTCTCTGTAGCTTTACTCAGAGCACTGAAGCTACTGCTGGCCAAATCTAAAGAGGTGACTCTGGCCCTGACCCAATAAAACTTAATTTACAAAAACAAGTGGTGGGCTAGATTTGTCCAAAGGATGGATGTAGTTAGTTGATTCTTAAACTGGAAGAATCATTTAAATAGCGCTAGCTTTCAGTTAATGATTCTATTTTGATCTTATTTTATGTTACCATAATTTAATCAATGATAGTGATGTCATTATAGTTTAGGTCAAAAAAGTTGAGGTGTGGTGGTGCATGCCTATAATCCCAGCACTGAGGAGGCTGAGACAGGAGTATCACTAAGACTTTTAAAAAAAGAATGAACCCCAATGTTCTCCATGCTCAAGATGGTATTGTGGAAGGTGATTTGGTCATGGGATGCCATAGCTCACCATGACATTAGCAGGTAGGGCCTGGTCTGAATACGAGGTCCCCGGGCACCTATCTCCCTCTCCGTTTACCAGCTATCAAGGTGTGAGCTGCTTTCGTCCACTGGGGCCTCACTTTCTGTTTCCAGGCCACCATGGCAGCTTTTTGTCCACTAGGCCTTTGCTGGTTCCAGCTGGAGCCAACTAAGCACAGAGCACCTTTGCTGTGGCAAGGCGTCAAGTTATTTGTCCCAGTGACTAAGGTAGGTGTGATGGTGTCGGTGCTGGTCATAGTGAAGATCACACTGGTGACGGTGGTGTTTGCTGATAATACCATCTGCACTCATTGCTGCTGAAGTTATGCCAGCCCCGTGCTAGAAGTCTTGCTTGTCATTTTACTTCATCCCAAGAATTACGAAGTGTGTTATCTTTCTTTTTATAGACAAAGAAATCAGGCTGGGGAGATAGCTCAGTGGCATAAGCACATAGCTGGCAAGTGCAAGATCCTCAGTTTGATCCCCAATACCAAATGAATCAATGGATGGATGTATGGATGGGTGGATGGATAGATAGATAGACAGACAGACAGACAGATAGTCAGACAGACAGAGACAGACAGACAGACAGACAGACAGATAGATAGATAGACAAGGAAATCGAGATGCTCTTAGCAAAGTTAAACTGTGTTTTCAAATTTTGGGTTACAACCCATCAGTACATACTACTCCACTTTAGTGCGCTATAGCCAGATTTTTTTTTTTTGAAAAAAATGAAAAAGAAAACTGCTCCAGAGGTAGGATGAAAAATATTTGTTGTAAAAGGTGTGTGTGTGTGAGAGAGAGAGAGAGAGAGAGAGAGAGAGAGAGAGAGAGAGAGACAGAGACAGAGACAGAGGGGGAGAGAGAGAAAGAGAGAGAAAGAAAGAGAGAGAGAGAGAATGTATTAGCTTAGGATGTAAAATGTATTTTCTACTGTGGGACACAGAAACAAAACTTTCAAAAATAAAAAGCAAAATTTGCCAGCTGGCTTCTGAGTGGTGAAGCCAGAGCTAGAGCCCAGCCCAATGTTACCCCAAACCCTACACAGACTCAGTATGACAGGAGTTCTTGCCCACAGAGCACCCTTAGAGTTCTAGACGTTGTGAGAGCCACTGCCCACTGCAGACTTCTTGATCTGCTGTGAACCAAGCACAACCCTTTCATGAGGAACCGTCCTGGAGCTTCTGCTTCTCAAAGCCCCATCTGACTGTCTTTACAGGTGCAGCCCCTACAAAACCTCCCCAGTACCATCTCCCTGCTTCATGACAAGTGAGGGAGATGCAGTTAGAAAAGCCTGGCATGTTATACCATGTGGCAGAGAGTCCCAACCGATGACCTGACTGAGAAGTAGTGTAGATGATGGGGTTAACAGCAGTGACCTCTGTGTACCCCCTGTAAGGCATTTCCTACGAGTCAGCCCGCTATGTGCTACAGGTAAGAAAATCGAGAATTCCCTTAGGTGATCTCTCCAAGAGCCTCAACAGTGATGGGTCACTGTGATTTTGACCTAAAGTACCCTCCAAAATACGGCATGTTTAGAGGTGGGGCTTTTAGAAGGTGAAGGAATGATGGGCATTGACTTCCTCAGTGGATCTCTGTACTCACGAGATCAGCTGATGGCGTTAAGAGCTGCTGTGAGTTTAGAAGGTGAGACCTAGCTGGAAGGAGCAGATTGTGGGGGCATGCCATGGGGGCTGACCCTTTCCCTCCATCTTTGCCTTCCTAGCACCCTGTGCCCACCCACCATGCTGCCCGCCCCCAACCTATAGTCAGTGAGGCTAAGTGACTGCAGACCAAAGTCTCTAAGAGGAGCCAAATCAGCTTGTCCTCGTGTGCACTGCATTGCATCAGGTGCTCTTGTCACCATGCCCTGGAGCTTCCTGTCACCGCAGCTGTGGCACTAGCCACACTCCAGAGGCCTGGCCTTGACCACGGCACACCCATTTTGTTCCTTCCGTCCCTTCAGCAGCCCCAGGAAGACTGCCAAGGGGGGGAGCAGAGTTTACCAGAGCTAAGGACGTAGGAATGATATTCTGCCAGAAAAGAGAGGGAATAAACTCTTTTAGATACATGAAGCTGCAAAGCAAAGATGGTGAATAATCACCATAAGAGGAAATGGAGAGATGCTGTTTATCAATAAATTGTTGAGTATTTGTGTTGGAACGAACTCACTGCCTGAATTCAAGGCCCTTTGTTAATATTTACTGTATTGTAATAGTGAGCTTTTCACAAGGCACTAGGTTTAGACTGGTAGGCCCTGGGATAAGAGGCTTCCAGAAGAAAACAACATGATTGAGATGGAATTTCTGGCAAGCCTGAGGCACAGATTATTGCTAGTGCAGAGGGCTCTCTGTATCTGTAGAACCCTGTCTGCAGGCCAGCATGGCTTAGTCCTCAGAGACAGTATATGAGCCTCAGCTTTGGCCTCTCCTGACCCTGTTGTTGCTTGAAGCTCTGTGTTTTGGTTACTTCAGTACAGAAGCCTTAACAGTTCTGTGTGTCCACATGTAGTGTCCCTACTCCCTGGTGCTGCACAGTGGCTTCAGTCAACATCTGTTGTGCTCATAAATCAGCAGTTTGGGCAGGATTCAAGAGAAAGCTAGGCTGTCCACTTAGTGTCACCTGGAGCAGCTTGCCAGTGGGGGCTGGGATGGTGGAAAGCCTGTCAAATCGCAAGGGTAGGATTGGTCTGCATGCTAGTAAGATAGACACACATGGTGCAATGGGACCCATGGGGTCTCCTGGACGAGCCTCAGTGTCTGTGTGGCTGCTCCATCTGATCACCCTGGCATGAAGCATCAGAGTAGTAGGACTTCTTCCCTGTCTGCTCAAGTTCCCCATGGGTGTGGACTGAGAGAGAACCAAGGAAAAGATACACAGATGGTCCCCAACTTACAGTGGCTCCTCTTGGGATTTTCCATCTCTACAGTGGTGCACAAGATGCTGTGCACTGCAGGAGAAAGTGAGTTTCCAATGCAGGTGTGCCCCTGGGTCAGCCGTGCATGGCTCTTCTGAGGTGGGCGGCAGCGAGCAGCAGCCCCTCCTCAGTCCTGGGCATGGACAGCCAGTGCCCCGCAGTGTGCTGAGGTGCCGAGCCAGGGCCCTCCGCAGACAGTATCCACGGCATTTCCCACTTACCGTGCTTCTGATGGGCTTAACAACCCTGTTTTATGCTGAGAAGCATCTTGGTGGCTTTCTGACCACCTATGGAATCAGCATCACTCCTGTGGATGGTCAGGTCATCAAGTCGGGACAAAATTGAAGGGAAAGGAATTAAGCTCTGTGTTGGTAGGATGAGTCCTCAAGGATTTTCCAACATGATTGGAAAACATCATAGCTGAGGGAACCCCACAAAGTGATCTGTCCCATGGCTTGCTCAGAGCAGGTATTTACATATCCCCAGGACATAGGCACAGAAAATTCATATTGGTTTTTTTTTCTTTTGGTTTTTTGTACAGGGTCCCACTATGCACTTTGGACTCATAGTGTTCCTTCTTTTTTCAGTCTCCCCAGTGCTGGGATTATAGGTGTGCACCACCACACCTGGTCTCAGTGGCAGGTTCAGTACACCTGGGGTGGGTTTGTGTGGTCTGTGGTGCTGGAGATGGAACCCTGGTCCCTGCACTTGCCTAAGCAGGTGCTTAGACCACTGAGCTATCTAGCCCACCCTCATACTCTTTCATTTCAGGCCTTTTAATAAGAACTATGGAGACTGGCCTGAAATGATTGCTGGTGTAGGGAGGAGCTTCCTATTCCTTCTCCCTCTAAGAGGTGGTTTGCATCTCCTCGCCCAAGGGCAGAAGAGTCTATGAACACAGCAAATGTGGGAGATGCTCTTAGGAGAATTCACATTTGAGGGGCTTGGGGTGCAAAGAAGAGCCAACAACCGTGTAAGGATGAATTGTCCTCTCTGCCTGTCTGCTGCCTCAGTAGTAGGGGAAGGACTGGGAGAATAGTCACACTGAGCTTTCTTGGAACCAGCTCTGTCGTAAACATTCCAGGAATCAAATGGGGCATTGTACCTGAACCAAATAGGTGTTAACATCTATTCTGAGTCTGTGCATGAGGTAAGTTCTTTATTTTTAGTAGCCCATGGCAGCAGCTTCAGACCATGTGCTGTGACTTCACTATCTCCCAGTTCGTCCTCTGGGAACTTGCCAATGCAGCACCCCACACCATGGGGGGAGGAGTTGGGATGTGTGTGCAGGGATGAGGTGGGCTGCAGCAGGGCACCCATCCTAGAGGGTGCAAGTCAGAAGGCAAGGGCGGGTGCTGGGAGCCCAAGACTAGGCACCCTAGGTCCAGGGCAGGGTAGGTGGGGAACCCACTTGTGCAGCAGCTCTGGAACAGGAAGGCCGAGCTCTGCCAGTCCACGTGTGCTGTCAGGGAAGAAGCCCTAGCCTCTGGGCTTGCCGGTAACATGTCTTTGTCATCTCAGGACAGTGACTGGGCCTCTCTGAGCTTTTTGTTGTTAGGTTTACTGAAGACTGTGGTGAGGATAACAGATTTTAATTGACAGATCCTTCAAAAGTCTAGCAATTCTATCATTTCATGTAATCCAGGCCAGTAATCTAGTTCTATGGCTATCATTGCTATCCCCATTAGACAAGTGAAAACCCTGAGGCACAAGGAGGTTAAGTAGCTTTCCCAGAGTCACATGGCTGTGGGCCCAGGCAGTCTGACGCAGGAGCTCCCCCTCCAATACCCATTGGGATTTAGAAGCTGTGGCCCTGGATGCCAAGTTGTGGCAGGAGGTGAATTAAGTTAGGCTGGGCATGCCGCTGGGTGTTGCCTCCTCGGTACAACCTAGGAGGTAGCTGAGGGCTCACTTGGCTGACAGACCTAGAACAACCTCAGATCCTTCCATCCTTTCCAACAACAAGGAAATAGGAGCCAGAAAAGCCCAGAGGCAAGAAGAGAACATTGGTTGCTGAGATAGGTCCCTCAGGGCTCACTTCCTGACCCACTGGCTGAAAAGACCCAGCCAGGGAACACAGGTCAAAGAGCCAGGGGGAGGAGACATTCCTCAGGAGGGACTTGACCCAGCACCTTCAAACCACAGGGAAGGTGGAGACCAAGCTCCATGAAGGCAACCGTTCTCCCTCCATACCACCCCCAGTTAATTTCCTGCAGCTCCAAACACATCACACTCTTTGCCTCAAGAATCCATCGTGGTGGCCCAAAGTGAAGTCCCACCTCCAAGCGTGGATTCACAGCGTGGGCCCCCAGCTCCCTTCTGTCTGTGGGTAGGGCCAGCCCCCACGCACCAGGTCCATTCATGTCTCTGTTTTCCCTACTCCCAAATCAGGCAGCCGTGGACAGTGTAGAGCAGGGGCCAATCCATGCTAGTGTGATGCAGCCACGGAGAGCCAGCGTAGCTTCTGTGTGGGAGGAGAGAGCCTGGGGATCTCACTCCATGAGTCGCAGACCCAGAGAGAGAGCTCACTGCTGCTCCAGCAGCCTCTGCCACAGAGCTCCCAGCTCCCAGCTCTGCTGACAATGGATGCTGAGCATCACTTACCGTTGGCCTAGACCTTGTAGGTTCCAGGGAGGTGGAGAGCAAGAGGAATCACGTAGGTGAGGGACGGTGCCATCCGTCCTCGGTGGCAGCATCTACACCCCAAGTCCAGCCCATTCTGTGGTCCTGGCAGGCAGTGGGCAGAGAGCTCACAACCCTTCCCTACTGACCAGACTCATCTGTGTCCATTTGGAGGTATTTTTCCCTGATTTTCAGGACTTTAATTATTTCCTCTCGGATATGCAAGAGTATACTAAAAGGCATGTAAGTTAAGAATACTGTGTCACTCTGTGTTAGCTCTTAGGTACTGTGACAAATACCCACAGTAATAAACTATAAAGAGAGAAGTTTCATTTGGCTCACAGTTTTCTAGGCCACAGTCCACGTTCACTTGTCCTCATACCTTTGGGGCATGGAGCAGAGCCACTCACTCCATAGCAGCTGGGAAGCAAAGCAGGTTGAAGGGACCAGCACCCCACAGTACCTGCCTCCCACCAGGGCCTATCTATGGCAGGTTACAAGCTTCGCAACAGCACGAGGATGGGGGGCTGAGGCTCCAACACATCCGGGCCTCTGGGGACCCTCTAGATGCCAACCTCCCCATCTTTACAAGACAGAACCATCATTTTCTATTTTGGTGCTTAAGAAGCTAAAATTACCATCTGCAGGCCAAGGTCAGCAGACATTTCTGGCAAGGCCCAGGTGGTAAATACTTAGGCACTGTGAGTCAAGAGCCAAATCAGATTATCTCATAGGTGCACTCTGCCTAAAAGAAAACAAAGCCAAGCATGCCGGCACACACCCATCATCTTAGCACTTAGGAGGCTGAAGCAGGAGAATCACAGGCAAGCTTGATCTTGGCCTGAGCAACCAAGTGAATTAAGGTTTTCTTTTTTTAAAAAAAGGAGCTCACTATATAGTTCAGTGGACCTGGGTTCAAGCCCCAGTACCACAAAAAAGAAAGAGACAAGTTTCCATGAGATTTTTATTTGTAAAACTCAAAGTATGATAACTAAGTAGAATGTTTCTTTTAAAACTCCTCCAGGTTAGGCTGGGGAAATAGCTCATTGGTCTAAGTGCCTGCCTGGCAAGCTCAAGGGCCCAGGTTCAATCACTGGTCTCAGAGTACCATGCCAGCCCTGAAACCAGGAATGATGGTGCGTGCCTGTAATCTCAGCACTAGGTCAAGACAGGAGGATCCCTAGGAGTCTGAGCTGCATAGCAAGACCCTGTACCAAATAAATAAAAGATTTTTTTTTTAATCCCGTAGGTGTACTAATGAGAAAAATTGAATTCTTTGAGGGAGAAAACATTTCACTCTACAGGAGGCCGCAGACCTGAAAGCCACATTGTGTTGTAGACTTGGCTTCGGGCTCAGGCTCCCATCCTGGCTTTGCCTCCTGTCTGGAGCTTTCTCAACCTCAGTTTTGCCATTTTCAGGAGGGAAAATAATGATTTCTGTAATATAGAAATAATTCTAGAAGGAGAAGTAACTTGTGTCTGTGTAAGGCATGTTAGAAATGAGTGTGTGGTTCTGAGCTCAGTGCGGCACTCAGGTGCTCCCAAGAGGTCCGATAGCCTCCTCCTTTCTGGGGCTTTGGGGAGCAGAGGGGAACTCAGGTACTCAGAAGATCTCCTGGAGTAACTCTGCTCCCCAAACAGGCCCACTCTGTCCTTTGGCAGATGAAACCAGGCAGGTCATAAAGATGTGATGGGTGAAAGAAGGTATGAACACAGCATCCCAGTGTTCTTTGCAGCTGGAGAAGGGGAAGGAGCAACCGTGCACTCGCTCTAGTTCTTCCGGACCTGCGATCCCTTCCCACAGTCATCAGAACTCAGACTAAAGAGCAGCCCGGGGTGTTTTCTTCTGTGTCATGGTTTTCGAGCTAGCTGGTGGGAATATTCCAGCAGACAAAACCTAGGTGGAGAGAGGGCTGGCGATGGCAGAGGCCCTTGGGGAATGCACACGTTTCACACCCAAACTGGCTGAGTTCAGCAGTAAGAAGGTCACCACCAGTGTTTCCCAAAGTCCCGGGGACTCTGTGAGTTCAAAATTGTGAATGGGTGCAAATAATTCACGTGGATACTCTGCCCTCAAGGAGATGGAGCCCTCCAGACTTGTAAGTGACTTTCTCCCGGAGGACAACGTGGGGAAGGAAGGAAAGGGAGTTACTTTATAGTGAGGGGCCTGAGCAGCACCGCCTCCACTTCCGGCCCTGGCCCAGGGATGTTGGTTGGGCCAGTGCCATGAGTGAGGAGTAATGGGGATCGCGGGCACCTGCAGCACGCACCCCAAGAGTAGCTTGTTGCTGGGGCTCTCCTGCCAGTGGCAGCATAGAACACAGCACAGGTTCCACTGAGGGAACTATACAGAGTGCCTGAAAGCACTCCCCAGAACCGTCAGGGTGCCGAAAATGAGAGTGCGAGGAGCCTAAGGGCACAGATGGCCATGCGTGGGGTGAAGTGCATGACCGCAGAAGGGACAGTAGGTAATATCCAAGACAGTCTGCCCAAAGTGTGCGTATGACTTAATAACATAGCCATGTTGGTTAATAAAACGTCAAAACTGCCATGTTAATGTAATACATTAAGAGCAGAGAAAACTGATATATGTGAATGCTCTCTATTTTTATAATTTTTCTATAAAGCTAAAACTATTCAAAAATTGAAAGCTTATTAAAAATAATTGTGTGTGGGCAAAGGATCCATTCAATGGACAATGTAACAAACAGATTTTATTATAATCAATCATGAAAGATTCATTGATTATTAATGATTTTAGATCTCACTTTGCAACTCTGTTTGCAACTCTTATTCTGTGAGCTTCCACGTAGAGAATATCCCAGTGACCTGGGAAGGCTATTCCAATAATCCCCTCTGCGCGTCCCACTACACCTCAGGGTGAAGTCAGATATTCTGCCAGCGGCATAATGCAAAAGATGGAATGCAGCTGCAGTTCTGAAAACCCGCTGTCCTAAGCAAGTCACCAGAAAGGCTTATAAAATATAAAGCAATTTAATTTGTTTTAATTCTGTTTTTTGCCTGCTGGAATTTTTATGGGGAAAAGATTGGATCTGTTAAGCAGTTTGAGAGCAGTTGCTATCATGACAGTGCTGCGTCTCCTGGCCCGTGTGCCCGGCGTCCTCTCTCCATTTATATCACTCAGCATTATTTTGTAGTTTTGCCACTGCATTTTTAATTTTAAGATATACAGTGTTTTGGGCTCCTCAGAGGATGGATTTATTTATTCATTCATTTATTTTGGTGTTGCTGGGCACCGAGCCCAGGGCCTCAGGCATGCCAGGCAAGTGCGCTACCACAGAACTACCCCTCAATTCCATTATTGTTAGTAATAAAATATTTGTGTTAGTGTGCTATGTATTTGTTGTCATTATTATGTGAATCAACAAATATTAAACTGTTCTTAGTTTTATGTTCTCTTATAATTTAACTCTCAGTCTCTGTTACCCACATGAGCAAAATCTTCCTGGGAGTTTCTGTCATGTTTGAGAATTCTCAATATTGAGAATATTTGAGAATCATGGGATTTGAGACTCAATAGAATAAATTAATAACTTTATTGAGACCTCACAAACAACCAAGTAGGGAGACACACCATTATCCTCCCTTGTAGGAGACAAAACCCAGGACCTTTGCACAAGTCATGCAGGGAGCAGCAGAACAGAGCTGGGGCTTGAACCCCTGTCCAAGGCACCCTGCAAACTGGCGTCCATGTGCTTCTTCTCCACCCTCCAGGTCTGCGAGCTCTGCAAAAATGTGGCCCCCAGTGATAGCCCCGTGGTCTATGCAGAGAGGGCTGGCTACAGCAAGCAGTGGCACCCGGCCTGCTTTGTGTGCACACGGTGCTCCGAGCCACTGGTGGATCTCATCTACTTCTGGAGGGATGGCGCGCCCTGGTGTGGCCGCCACTACTGCGAGAGCCTGCGGCCCCGGTGCTCCGGCTGTGATGAGGTGGGAAGGGAAGAGGCCAAGATTCGGGAGTGGGAGTGTTCATGGTGCGCCACGGGTTGGGAAACTGAGGTTCCCTTCCCGGCATGCCCTCAGCCTCCATCTTCCCATCTATGTAATGGGGCTGATATCGGGGCCCTGGAATGGGCTCTGGAGTGGCTCAGAAACTGAGCGCAGGCAAGTTAGCCTCAGCACAGTGCCTGGCACTAAGCAAGTGCTCAGAATGGTGAAGGATACACCCGGTTCTCCCCTGCAGTCGTGTCTGTGGCCCTGTGGTTACTAATGCCTGTGCCTTGGGGCCACTACTTCTGTAGTGGGAATGAGCCCACCCAGCCCACTGAGAACCCAGAAGGGTGAGAGGCTGTGTAACGATCGAGGGTAGCCCTGGCCTGCCGAGTGACCGACAGATGGTAGCTACAGCTGGTCACACCATGGAGCAACGTCATACATTGTACATGTGACTACACAGCGTCCTTGGGACACATCATAGCAGACACTATGAAAGGGGTCCAATACCTCTTATAGGTGTGGATAGATGGGAACTCTAGATCAGGCCTGCATAGGGCAGGCAGCTGGAGGCAGAAGCCCATGTGGAGGCTAGAGAGGTCTGCTCCACACTGTCCCAAAGTCCACTGTCTGCCTCCTCCGCAGTGGTCCCACAGCCCTCTTACCTAAAGACTGTGTGATCCAGTGATACTCAGAAACACAAAGCCTTTTCACGACCTCGTGTCTGAGGGAACCACTGTGCAGGTTCTTTGAAGGTTCTTCATTATTTGTTGTCAGTAATGAGCTCCACTCTTTGGGTATAAGATGCCATACATATGTCACAGTGCTTTTTTTGAGACATAGTAACATGATGTCCATTTTACATTTGAGAAAAGGGAAGTTTAGAAAGGCCAATGATAACGACATAGAGTTGTCTTTGGGTACACACTGCCCCAAGTATTTCTTGAGCAGTTACCCCATCTTGTAGTCTTAAAATCCTGTGGGTGATATTTGTGTCCCCACTTTGCATACGTGGAAGCTGAGACACAGAAAGATTAAATTGACCAGCCTTGAAGCTAACAAGTACTTTATGAAAACTCATAGCCAGTTCCTCATGACTCCAAAATAAGAAGGCTAATGTGCCCAGTTTATTATTTTTTCTTAAGCCTCTTGGTTCTCGTTGTATAAATATTCTGAAGTGTCACTTTATTCCAAGCCCAAGGACCCTCTGTGTTCTTGCTCTTAAAGACTGACCATCAACAGCTCACCTGTCATTAAGCTGACTTCACTAGATTGTTTCATTCTATCTGAAAACATAAATGGCCTTTGGATTTTCCAAAACAGCTATCACAGGTGCTAGATAAATAAAACCTGCCTACACAGGAGGAATTTTTTTTAAATCTGAGAATGTGAGATGGAACCATGACCCTCACCAAATACTCCACTGACTGCCCCAAAGTTGTGTCAGATTTTTCCACTGGAGCCTCTAAAGACTAAGATAAGAATGGGATGGGATGAACCCCTGTCCCATGATCTGTCTCTACCTACGGGCAGAAATGGAGTCACTCACCTTTCCTCCTCCTGTTCTAGATCATATTCTCGGAGGACTACCAGCGCGTGGAAGACCTGGCCTGGCACCGGAAGCACTTTGTCTGTGAGGGTTGTGAGCAGTTGCTGAGTGGCCGGGCCTACATCGTCAGCAAGGGTCAGCTTCTGTGCCCCACTTGCAGCAAGACGAAGCACTCCTGAATGACTCCCCGCCTGCAGAGTCCATCAGATACCACCAAGAAGCTCTGGCCATCCCAAGGGGCAGACATCACCGCCACCAAGCAACACCACCAGTGGTTTTTTCCAGTGGGAATATATATATTCTAAGTTGAGTGGTGGTAGGTCTTTGAGGGTTGATGGTTGTAAAACAAGAAATGTTCCATGAAGTCTTAGGATGATTTTTTTTTTTTTTTTTTTTTTTTTTTGCTGTTGTGTTTTCCCTAACTACAACCAACCCAAGACACAAACAGCATCCTGCCTGGCAGCTGTAGGGAGAATTTTCCAGAATGCAATCCTGAGTGACCTGTCTCATAGCCATAGGATGTGCAAGCTTTGTTGTAGATATGGGAACCTTTCCAGGAACATGCTGGGACCTCAACTGTCACTTGTTGCTTCTTTTTCTCAAGTGGAAAATTTTAAATAAACAGCTTCTTGGCATGGAAAATTATCAATAAAAGTTTTCTGAATTTCATATGTACCTGTACTTAATGACTTACACTGTGGACGTGACTTCTGCAACACCCACTGAGCTGTGGTCCTGCATGGACCACGGCTGGCGGGAGGCAGTGTCCTCTTTCATGTGTCCTGTGACTTTCACCAGACATACATTACATGGAGCAGAACCCTCCCCAGTTCCCCGCTGAAGATCTTTCCAGATCCGTGATAGAAATGTGTATCCCTGATCCACAGAACCCCAGAGAGCAGCCTCCTGTGTGCCTGTATTAGCCAAGGACCCAACTCAGCTGCCCTCAGAGCCAGACTGGCCATGAGTGAGCACCCTGAAGCAGGAGCAGACAGAGTCGGAGCTGCCAGACAAAGCCACTTTGGCTCAACCAACAACCACCACATGGATGTGCACAAATCTTTAAAATACTTTATGAGCTGTTCCTAACTGTTGCCAACAGTTCCTTCCCACGTGTCTCAGAAAACAACCATTTTATTATTTTCTAGGGAATATAAGACTGAGAATGGCAGAGGTCCTAGGACAGCGGTGGCACGCCCATGGCACACGTACTGCAGCTGGCTGTTACCATGGAAAACTCTTAAAGGTTTGCCCTCACCCTCTGAGGAGCTGCTGCCCCGTCACCAATAATCCTGTTCCCTAAACTTCTCCAACAGTTTCCAAGTGTCTTCAACTCTGTGCCACCTAGAGGTGCTTTCACCACACTTTCCGATTCCCCATACATGTGCCTCACAGTCTGACAAGACACTTCCAGCGCTTCCCTCAGTGGCAGTTTCCTGCCTCTAGCTACCCCCACCAGCTGGCCTCAGTTTTGCAGACATTCTGTCCTCTCGAAGTCAAATGTTGAGTCACGGCCTCAACACCCTTGCCCGAGCTCCTTTCCCCATTAAGAACTGAGTTCGCACAGGGATGTTTGACTCCTTCCAAACTTGATTATTTTTATTTCCTATTTTTTAATTTATTGCCTAAAAAGAATAAAAATAGTAAAACAAAACATTAGAAATGATACAGAGCTTTACCAAACAAGATGAACTTGACAATGGTTGCTGTATTACATAATGTTTTCAAAGTAATTGTTTACATTACTACATATAAGCATGTAAAAATCAGTAAAAAAAAAAAAAAAAGTTATAAGAAATTAAAAAAGACAAGAAAAAAATGTAAGCATCAACTGTCCCTCTCTAGATCAGCAGAAATCAGCAGTACTGTTATCCAAGCTATCCTGCATACAGATATAAATACATCTCTTTCCCTCCCCTTTTCTCTCCCGTCCTTTTACTCATCCCAGTCTTTGACAAGATTCTTTCCCTCTCCCAGTATCTATTGTACCTATCAGATTTTATTTATTCTTTCAGGTACTTTCCTAGCAAGGTAATATATTTGCATAGGCAGGTCTGATTTATTACTCATGAATATAGTCTCTAGTTGCATCCATTTATATATAAAATCCTCAAATTGATCTTTTATAGCTGAGTAATACTTCATTATGTAAAAATACTGCATCTTTTTTATCCATTTCTTAGTTGATGTGCATTTGAGTTGTTTCCAAGATTTAGTTATTGCAAATTGTGCTGCTGTAAACACAGGTGCAGTATACCACTGTGGTATGATACTTTCAGTTCATTTGGAAAGATACCCAGGAGGGGAATAGCTAAATTGAATGGCACTTCTAATCCTGGCTTTTTCAGAAATCTCCATACTGATTTACATAGTGGTTGTACCAGTCTACACTCTCATCAACAAAGAAGAAGAGTTTCTTTTTCCCCACAGCCCCTTCAGCATTTGTTATTGGCTGACTTCTTGATAAAAGCCATTCTTTCTGGGACAAGATGGAATCTCAGCATTGTTTTAATTTGCATCTCTTGAGTGATAAATGATGTCGAACATATTTTCATACATTTATTTGCCATTTGTATTTCTTCATCTGAGAAGTGTATATTCATCTCAGTTGCCCATTTTTGGATTGGGTCTTTGAATTTGGGGGCCCTGCTTTTTAAAAAATTGTTTATATATTCTAGATAGAAATCCTTTGTCAAAGGGTCAGCTAAAATCTTTTCCCAACTCATAGGTGTTGTTTTTACTCTGTTGGTGATTTCTTTTGACATGTAGAAACTTTTTAAAAAGATGAGTTGAAATATTTCTTATGTGATTTGGTTTTTGTTCATGAACTCTTTATGTACTGCTATGTTTTCAAGATTTCGACCTACTTTCTCCTCCAGAAGATTTAGTTTTTTTTAACATTTAAATCTTTGGCCCATTTTGACTGTAGTTTAGTGCATGGTGATAGACATGGAGAGCCAGATTTTCCAGCACCATTTGCTAAAGAGGCTGTTTCTTTCAGTGAACATGTTTGGCCCCTTTGTCAAAGACATGGTGGCTGAGGGTGTCTGCAGTGTGTCTGAATCTTCTAATCTGTTCCATTGATTCTCAGGTCTGTGTTTTGTCCTGGCTTTTGTTTTTGCCACTATCACGAGAATTTTATCACGGTAACTTTGCAGTATAATTTCAAGTTCGGGATTGTGATGCCTCTTGCCTTTCCTCTGTTGCCCAGGATTGCCTTTGCTATCCTAGGTCTCCTCTGGTCCCAGACAAATTTTAGGAATGGTTTCTCTGGATCTTTGAGGTGTACTAATGGTGTTTTGATTGAGATCACAGTGAATTGGTATAGCAGTTTTGGGGTGAGGTGATTTTCACTATGTTGGTTCTTCCTAACTATGAGCTAGGAATATCTTTCCATTTTCTCAAATCCTCTTCAATTACTTTTTTCAGAGTACTATAATTTTCAAAGTGTACATATTTCCTTTTCCTTTTTTATTTATTTTAAAACAATTGTTATTTAATATGCTCAAAATTTCCAGTAGAAATAGAAATGATAAATATGAATTTTTTAATAGAAATAGAATAACAAAAGACTACTTAGTCAAGAAAAGGAAAACCAAATATATGAAATGTAAAAAAGCAATTACAATGGAAGATTTGAATATAAACATGTAATTACACTAAATATAAATGGTGTGAATATTCTGAAAATTACCATATAGGAGTAAAGCTCACCTATGTTCTGTGTATAAGATAAACATATTAAATATGAAGATAAAACATTCTAAAAGAACACAAATATTCATATGACAATATATTCAAAAAATTCTTGTATACAAGGTCCTGTGTTTGATTCCTAAGACCGAAAAAAAACACCCAAATAAATATAGTATACGGCTGGTATAGTGGCACACATCTGCATTCCAGCTACTCAGAAGCTTGGGCAGGAGAATCTGAAGTTGGAGGCTAGCCTGGCACCTCAGTGAGACCTTCTCTCAAAAATAAATTTCTTGGAATATGACTCAGTGTTCCTTGGGTTAATCGGTTATGGGAAAAATAAAGTATTCTTAGTAAAAGTCATATTTTGTGATATAAGAATAAATCTTAGAGAGGCCAAGAAGACGGCTCAGTGGAATAAGCACTTCCTTGGCAAGCACAAGAGCCTAAATTCAATCCCCGGTTCTGCCAAAAAAAAAATCTTAGATTTCTGTATATCTAGTAATACATTCTCCCACTTCTATAAATCAAAATGTGACAGGAGAAAATAAAGGAATACCAGTTTTAAAAGAATTGTTATAAATTTGAATGTACATTTCTCAGTTGCCAATAAACTTATGAACCATATTACAGAAGTCTTCTCTGAACTTGGCAACCTACATTTTTCTTTTTCTATCAGTTGATTTGATTGCAACATGTAAAAGTTATACTTTTCTAGAGTTATGGATAATCAGTCTAATATGAGTGAGATAAAGTAAATCAAATTTAATTAATACTAATGTAATTTTTTCTATTTTTCTGTATAGTTATAATAGTTTGTTTTATGAAGGACAGTGATATATGCTATATAAATAATTATAAGTGCTACATCTCCGTTATAAATTGACCATATATAAATTAAGAACTATATTTATGAATAGTAAAGACACTTCCAAGCACTAGTTTTGAATTAATGATCTTTTATATTTTCACACATTCAAATGTATAGAGATTGAAGGATAGGACTAGCTCCTTAAATTGAAGCTTTTTTTTTTTTTTTTCTGTTTTTTAGTACACGGTCTACAGGGAGATTCTCCTCTTTTCGGCCTCCCATGCACTGGGGTTACGGGCAGTCCCTACCACATTCCACCTTAATCACCATCTCAGCGTGCCCCATGGGGAGCTCCAGCATGGCATACCGGGAATTGAACCCTGGTCACTGAGCACTGCCCAAGCTGACGCTTTAGTCCACTTAGCTATCAGGCTGGCTATCTGGGAGCTCTTTAATTTAGTAATCACTTATCCAATTAAAAATATCAAAGAAAAAATACTTGCCTAATGAATAAAGTCACAAAACAAAGAAAGTACAAACACAATAAAATGATTAAAGTAATAAGAATTACTTAAAACTAAGAGATAAATATCATATTTTCATGTTAAAAAATGTACAACCAATGCAATATTGTAATTCGTTAAGGAGAAGATGAAACATAAGCTGTCCGTGAAAACATGAGAAATGAAAATAAATATGAAAAGTAATGAAAATACCTATGGAGATAAATGTGATATTGGATATAGCTATAACTGGAATGAATAATATTTGAACCCACAATCAGGAACCAGGAAGACAAGCTTTACAAATATCACACAGAATGAAATTTAAAAGAAATGAAGTATAAAAGTGTTAAAAAGGTAACAAATGCGGGCTACAGATGAAAGAAATGAGGAATAGAAAAAGGTGGGAGGAAGCATTTGTGGAATAAAAGTCTTGAGCCTGAAGATGAAATTAGGCTTAGCGTTTCCTAGGAAAGCTGGGAAAGTTACTGATATTCAGAGACTAAGAAATAAGTATCCCAAGGGAATCTTGGAGAAAAAGCAATTAACATACAAAAAGGGAGAGTAATTATGCTACTCTGAGATTTCTCTACAAGATACTATTTAACAAGATAATGGGAGGAATTAAGTGAAATAATGTAACTATGCTAGTCCTCCAGTTGACATCAGAACATTAATGATCTTACTGAAATTACACTCAGAATATTGTTTGTGCATACGTGTTTATTTTTCTAAAATGAGGAACAATGATTTGTATCTGATTCACAAAAAGATGACAAATAATTGAACAACTATTGTTCTACAATATATGTAAAATAAAAAATGAATTCTCTGGGAGTCTGTGGAAAGAATTTTGTATTTCTATTAATTTATAATAAGATTCTTTTGTGATACATGTTTTGTGTTCCAATTATATTTAAAGTTAATCAGAATAGCATATTCTGTATACATGGATAACCATATTATAACCTACTACAACTTTATTTCAACATGTAAGTAACCACTTTGTACATAAAAATCATGGAGTGACAGCATTTAGGTTTTAGTATTCTGGTAAATATATCTCTTCATTCTTTCTTGTTAGCTTTCCCTAGTACCACAAATTAAAGCTTTCCATTACCTACCAATGTGCAAGTAATGATTCCTTTACATAACATTGAGGGAGAAGACTCTAGACTTTTTCTTAAAAAAGAATTAGTCTATGAAACATTTCAATTTTGATTTAAGCTACTTACTATGCTAGAGTCAGATGTATGTTCTGAAAACCACTGTGTGTATTGAAGCAATATCCTACTTTATTTTTATTACTATTATATTTATTGAAGAACAAATAGCAATGAGACAGTTTCAAGACAAAATAACAGGACAGATTCGATAAACTAATACATTGCAAACTATTTTCATAATGTTTTGGTATCATAAAAGGAGCATACATGATATTATATTTACAGGCATTATTATAGCAGATGTCTCTAATCAGTGAATTAACAGAGTATAGCTATTTACTTATTTTTTATAGCTAAATTATATCACAGATTCAATAATTAATCCTTTCTACCTTGTTATCTCTCTAGTGTCTGTCCATAGTACTAGAAGACAACATAATATCTTGTCCAACCACTATTAGTGCAAATCTTGCTTCTCATAGAATTATGCAGAAGCACGGCATATTTATCCTAACTATACTGTTTATACACACACATCATGATTCTTCCTTTGTATGCGCCCTTTTGTTTTTTGGTCTGGACCTGTCAAAGATGAGCACTCCATTATCATTAAACCAATTTGGGTGCCTGAACTCACAATCCAACAAAGTCCAGCATTCCACAATAATAATGAGTTATCTGAAGAAGTTGTTGACTGTAGCCATTTACAGCTCAACATATTCTTATGGTCTCATGTTATATACCTCATTGTTATACTCTTCTGCTGCATGGTTAAGTCTGAGATAGATCAAGACCTATATACCAAAAGATGTAGCTTTTGTTTCTGAGGAGGTCAGTGAAGTCCACTCAGGCTGTATCTTGTTATCCTGTACATTATTCTATAGATCCTTTGTCTGTGTCATCCATGTGGATGAGTCACGGCCAATGCTTAACCAGTTTGCTCTCTGTGAGAGCCTGAGAGAAAGTTTTCTCTCCATGTGACTACCCTTAGGCACACTATACATTATCAATCTCTTTCCTCTGTGGCTCCATAATCTCCTTGATCAGAAAATTTGGGGCACAACTGAGTTTCATGATGTTACAGTACAGGTTCTGCTATGCTCTGAGTCTTCACTGACCTTGAAAGGCTAGAGCCAAAATGTTGCTTGGCTTTGCAGCTCTTCTGTTTCTGCACTTGTTGATCTGTGAACTTAGGTTATTAACCATCCAGAAGAAAAGCTGATTAGTACTCTGAAGCATATGGCGTTCACTTCCCTAACTATCTGACTCATTTGTTTTTAGTTGTTCTACATTTCTATTTGTATTCCTTCTTTTTACTCCTTATACTAGGGAGAATATATGATATTTAACATGTGTGTCTGGTTTATTTCATTTATGAGTATATGTTCAAGTGGCATCCACTTCAATATAAATGCTTCAAGTTTGTCATTCTTTATAGCTGAGTAATACTCCATTATATAGAAATACTACATCTTTTTCAACCATTCCTCATGTGATGGGCATCTTGGTTGTTTCCAAGATTTTGCTATCACAAATTGTGCTATTATAAACATAGGTACACATATATCACTATATTACAATGTTTTCAGATCCTTTGGGAAAATTCCCAGTAGGGGGATGGGCGGCTTGAATGGGATTTCTAGTCCTACTCTTTTGAGGAGTCTCCACACTGACCTCCACAATGGTTGTACCAGTCTACATTCCCACCAGCAGTGGAGAAAGGTTCCCTTTTCCCCACAACCTCTCCAACATTTCTTGTTGGTTGATTTCCTTATGATAGCCATTCTTTCTGGAGTGAGATACTATCTCAGTGTTGTTTTTATTTGCATTTCATGAATGGCTAGCAATGTGGAGCATTTTTTCATATATTTATTCGTTTCTTTAATTTTGTCCTCTGAGAAGTATGTATTCATCTCAGATGCCCATTTCTGTATTGGGTCTTTTAATTTGAGGGCCCTGTTATATCTTAGTTCTTTACATATTCTAGACATCAGACCTTTGTCTGATTGCTTATTAGTTAGGATTATTTTCAAAATTTGTAGGTTGTCTTTTCACTCTGTTGACAATTTCTTTTCACGTGCAGAAGCTCAAGAAGAGTTGATCCCTGCTGTTGATTCTTTCAAATGTTTCCTGTGCAAATATATCTTTGTTCATGAACATTTTACCTACCCGTATGTCTTCAAGAGTTCCTCCTACTTTCTCTTCCAGAAGATTGAGTGTTTCTGTTTTAATGTTTAGATCTTTAATCCATTTTGACTTTAGCTTAGTGCCTTGTGATAGAGCTGGGTCAAGTTTAAGTTCTCGGCATGTACAAAGCCAAGTTTTCCAGCACCATTTGTTAAAGAGGCTATCTTTCTTCCAGTGAGCTTATGTAGCCCCTTTGTTGAAGATAAGATGGCTGAGTGTTTTCATAGATGCCTCTGTGTCTTCTAATCTATTCCATTGATTCTCAGGTCTATTTCGTTGCCAATACCATGTTGATTTTATCACAGTGGCTTTGTAGTATAATTTCAACTCAGGAATTGTAATGCCTCCTGCCTTGTCTTTGTTGCCCAGGACTGCCTTTGCTATTCTAGGTCTTTTCTGGTTCCAAATAAATTTTAGGGATGATTTCTCTAGGTCTAGGAGGTATGTTGGTGGCAGTTTGATAGGGATTGCATTAAATTTGTACAGCAATTTTGGGAGTATGGTCATCTTCCCATCCAGGAGCATGGAATAGCTTTCCATTTTCTGAAATACTCTATAATCTCTTTTCTTAGGGTGTTGTAATTTTCTGTGAAAAGATCTTTCACTTCCTTGGTTAAGTGAATTCCAAGGTATTTCATTATCTGCAGTGCTATTGTAAAAGGTATTGTTTCCATTGTTTCTCTTTCAATGTGCTTGCTATTTGTGTATAGGAATACTATTGACTTTTGAGTATCGACTTTGTATCCTGCTATGCTACTGAATTTCCCTATCAGTTCTAGTAGTTTCTTGGTGGAATTTTTGGGGTCTTTCAAGTAAAGTATCAGGTCATGTGCAAAAAGTGATAATTTAAGTTCTTTTTTTACATATTCTTATTCCTTTTATTTCTCCCTCTTTTCTAATGGCTGTTGCTAAGTATTCCAAGGCTATATTGAAGAGGAGGGGTGATAGAGGACATCCTTGTCTTGTACCTGATTTAAGAGTAAAAGATTTCAATTTTTCCCCATTTAGGAGTATATTAGCTTTTGGGTTGTCATAGATGGCTTTTATCAAGTTAAGGTAGAGTTCATCTATTCCAATTTTCTGTAGGACTTTGAACATGAATGAGTGTTGGACTTTGTCAAAAGCTTTCTCTGCATAAATTGAGACGATCATGTGTTTTTTAGATTTCAGTCTATTAATATAGTGTATTACATTTATAGATTTTCAAATATTGAACCATCCTTGCATCTCTGGGATGAATTCTACCTGGTCATGGTGTATGATCTTCTTGATGATTTTCTGTATTCTATTTGCCAGGATTTTGTTGAGTATTTTTCCATCTATGTTCGTGCGGGAGATTGGCCTGTAGTTCTCCTTTTTGGCTGTGTCTTTCCCTGGTTTTGGAATCAGTATAATACTTGCTTCCAGAAATGATTTTGGGAGGACTGCTTCCTTTTCAATTTCATTGAAGAGTTTGAGGAGTGTAGCAATTTTATGTTCCATAAATTTCTTTTAGAATTCATCTGTGAATCCCTCAGGACCTGTAGTTTTCTTTATCAGCAGGCTTTTTACTGTTTCATATTTCATCGGCTGTTATTGGCTTATTGAGAGTTGTTATATGTTCTTGATTCATTTTTGGTAATTTGTACCTTTCGAGGAATCTGTCCATTTCTTCTGTGTCTTCTATTCTGTAAGTATAAAGATTCTCAAAGTAACTATTGATAACCTTCTGAATTTCCACTGGGTCTGTGGTGATTTCACCCTTTTCATTCCTCATTGCATGTACTTGAATTTTTTCTTGCCTCTTTTTGATGAGGTTGGCTGGAGGCTTGTCAGATTTATTTCATCTTTCAAAGAACCAGCTTTTTCATTAATTGATTCTTTGAACTGTTTTCTTCATTTCAATTGAATTAATTTTTGCTCTATAATCTATGAATTCTTCCCATCTTTGTGCTCTGGGTTTCATTTGCTCTTCTTTTTCTAGACGTCAGAGGTGCAACATTAGGGTATTTATTTATTCCCGTTCTGTTTCCCTAAGGTATGAGTTCATAGCTATGATTTTCCCTCTAAGAACTGCTTTCATCACATCCCATAAATTCTGGTAAGTTGTGCTTTAATTTTCATTGAATTGTAGATATTGTTGAATTTCTTGTTTAATTTCTTTTGTGACCCATTGACTGCTGAGAAGGGTGTTGTTTAATTTCCATGAATTTAGATGGTTTTTCTGGTTTCTTTTTTTTTCATTTAGTTCCAGCTTCGTTGCATTTGTGGTCAGATAATATGCATGGGATAATTTCTGTTTTCTTGCATATACTTACAGATGACCTCTGAACTAGTATGTGGTCTATTTTGGAAAATTACCCATTTTCAGCTGAAAAAAAATGTGTATTAAGCTGTGGTTGGGTGGAACACTCTGTGTATGTCCACCAGGTCCATTTGTTCCAAACTCCGGTTCAGTTCTGCTATGTGCTTTCTAATTTTTTGTCTGATTGATCTATCTTTTTGAGATAAGGGGGTGTTAAGATCCCCTGTTAAGATTGTGGTCTTAAATATTAGGCCTTTCATGTCCATTAAGATTTGTCTTACATAGTTGGGTGCTCCTGTGTTTGGTGCATAGATATTTATGAGTGTTACCTCTTGCTCTTTAATTTTTCCCCTGACCAATACATATGTGTCATTTGATCCTTCTTGGTTTGAAGTTGAGACTATCTGAGAAAAAATTGCTACTCCTGCTTTTTTCTGAGGTGCTGGGGCACGTAGTATTGTTTTCCATCCTTTGACTTTGAGCCTATGAATGTCCTTTTGAGTTAAGTGTGTTTCTTGTATACAGCATGTTGTTGGATTTTGTTTCCTAATCCACTGTGCCAGTCTATTTCTCTTAATTGATTAATTGAGTCCGTTTACACTAATGGTTATAAGTGGAATGTGTTGACTTATGTTTGTCATGATTTTTACCCGCTGTTGTTTACTCCTTTGTAACATGTGTTTAATTGTCTGTCCTATTTAGTGGGTTCCTTCCGTTCTCATTTGTGGAGTTCTGGTCATTGTGGTCTCTCTCTAGGCTTTGTCATCATGAAATTCTTTAGTTGTTCTTTGTCGTGGAAGTATTTCATTTCTCTATCAAACTTGAAAGAGAGTTTTGCAGGGTGTAATAATCTGGGCTAGAATTTGTTTTCATACAGGAGTTGAAGAACTCTGCTCCATGCTCTCCTTTCCTTAATGGTTTGTGTAGAGAACTCAGCTGTAATTCTGATGGGTTTTCCTTTAAATGTGATCTGCTTCTTCTCTCTCACAGGTTTCAGTATATTCTTTTTGTGTTGGATTTCTGGGATCTTGACTATTATATGTCTCAGTGTGTTTTTACTTGGGTTGAAGTTTTTTGGTATTCTGTATGTTTCGGTGACATGAATGTTGGATTGTTTCCTCATATTTGGGAAGTCTTGCGTGATTACTTCTCCCCAAATTCTTTTATGTCATTTGTATTGACTCCTTCATTCTCATTTATGCCAATTTATCTCAATTGTTCATCCTGGCATCATCTTGCAGGTGATGGATTTTTTTTTCTGCATTCTCGTTGTTTTTAAGAGATCCTTTCTCATCTTTCCCCTAGGTGTACCAGCGTTTTCAAGATCTGACTCTGTCTTTACTTTCACTCATATGGTTTTGTAGACTAGTGATTGATATTTTTAGTTCTTCTATATCTCTTTGACTCTGTTTCATGCATTCTATTTCTTTTCTGTTTTGCTCATTCAAGGAATCCGTCGTATTTCTGACCTCCTCTATTTTTTTATCCATGTCTTCTTTAGAGATAGTTATTAATTCATTTTCTGCAGAGTTTCTTCCAAATTGGATTTCCTCTGTATATTTCTGGACTTGTTTCTGTATTTCAGATGCTATGATTTCAAACAATTCTTTTTTTTAAAATAATTCTTTTTGATTTCAGAAATTATTTCTGCTTTGAGTTCCTCAAGATCTTTTGCTGTTGTTTCTTTGCTTCAGATGCTGTTAATTCATATGGTTCAGCTGGAATGGTGTTCTCTGCACTTGTTCTGCGTGAGCATTGGTTTTCCCCCAGATGTTTCTGCATTTCATTCTTTATTTCAGAAGCTATGTATTCAGATATTTCTTTTTTTATTTCAGGAATTAATTCTCGTCTGATTTCCTGTATACCTTTCTGCTGTTGTTCCTTTGCTTCTGTATCTGTTAATTCATTCATTTCAGCTGAGCTAGTGTCCTCTGCACTTACTGGTGGACTCCAGGCCTGAGATTGCATTTTTCTCCTTGTCTTTGTCATTTTGTATAGCACTGACCTCTGACCTTTGGTGTAGAGCTTTCTTGCAGCTATAGCCTTAGCATGTAATGAGATTCAGGTGCCAGTGTATTAAGTTTGAGATTATGCAGTTATGCCTGGCCTGGATCTAGCTGTTGTGTTCAGTTCCTCTTTGCTGCAGCTCCTGTTGTTCCCCTCTGTTGGTTTCTTGGTCAGGCAAGCACGAACCGAACCTGGATGCAGAGCAAGTGTGAAAATTCCTACTGTCTTGGCTGGGTTTGGGGCGAGGATCCGGAAAGTTGCTGGAGTAAGCCCTCCTGTCTCAGGCAGGTCGCTCTCTAGATCAGCAGGCCTGGGCTCTGTTGGTTCTGCTGGGATCCCAAAAGGACAGTGGATGTTCTTATTCACCGGATAGGCTGTGCTGGGTCAGCAAAGCTGTGCTGGGTCCGGAGCCATGGGCCAGAACCAGAGAAGACTGGGAAAGGTCCCTCTGGTGCGGCAGGCCTGGAGCTCTCACTCTCCAGCTGAGCTGCACTGGGCCTTATTTCATTTTCTTTGTGAAATTGATTCCTAAGGATTTCATTTCTTTGAATGTTATTGAAAGGTATGTTTTCCCTAATTCTTTCTCAGAGTACTGGTTGCTTGTGTACAAGCAGCTATTGATTTTTTTTTTCATATTTTTATTGAGAAACAAATAGCACTGAGACATTTTCAAATCAAATTAGTAGGACAGTTTCAATAATTAATACATTGCATATTGTTTTCTTAGTGGTTAGTTGTTGTACAAGACATAGACATGATATTCTATTTACAAACACCATTAGAAAAGAACCCTCTATTCATTGAATTAAGAGAATGTAGCTGTATATCTATCTTAATCATTTTGAATATACAGATACAAAATGATTATTAATTTGTATCTCCTTTCTTTGTTTAGTTTTGTCAATTAAATATTATAGGTGTATGAGTTCAGCAAAATACTCCAGTAGTCCTTAACAGTATTGGGTTTTCTGTATGTCTGGCAATGTCGAAAGTTGTTGAGTCCTTTACAGCTCAGCAAAATAATATGGTTTCACTTCTTATACTTCGGTTTACTACTTTTCTGCTGGATGGTTAAGAACAAGATAAAGCAAGACCTATATAACAAGAATATCAGCTATTGATTTTTGAGTGTTGATTTTGTATCTTGCTATGCTACAGAATTATGTTATTGAGTCTACCAATCTCTTTCTGGAGTTTCAGGATCTTCTGTGTAGAATGTCATGTCATCTGCAAGTAATGAAAATTTCACTTCTTCCTTTCCAGTCGTTATTGTATTTTTTTATTTCTCTCATTCAGTTGCTCTGGCTAATGTCTCAGAATTCTGTTGAATAAGAGTGGTGACAGTTCAATCCTTGTCTTATTCCTGATACTAAAGTGAAGACTCAGTTTTTGTTCACTTAGTATGATGTTGGCTGTTGGTTTCTCATAGATGACTTTTATCAAGTTGAGGTAAAGACCATCTATGCTGATTTTCTACAGGGTATTTAATCATGAATAATTATTGGGCTCATTGAGATGTCTGAATCTATTGATGCATCTATTTAAATGATCACGTGGTCTTCGTTTTTGACTCTGCTGATGTAGTGTAATACATCCACACTTGTGGATTTGCATATATCAAACTTTGCATATATACTTGTACTCCTGGGATGAATCCCACTTGGTTGTGATGTATAATCTTGTTGATGATTTGCAGCATTCTGTTTGCTAGTATTTTATTGAGGATTTTTGCATCTACATTCCCTGGTGAGATTAGCCTACAGTTCTCTTCTTTAGTTAGGTTTTTCTCTGGTTTTGAGTGATATTTGCCTGTAGGAATGAGTTTCAGAGAATTACTTCCCTTTCAATTTCACTGAAGAATTTGAGAAGAGTTGTCATTAAATCTTCTCTAAATTCTTTATAGAATTCAGCTGTGAATTCATTTGAACCTGGGCTTTTCTTTGTTGATATATTTTTATTACATTTTCAGTTTTATTCATTGACATTGGATTATTCAAAATTTTTATATCTTCTTGATTCAGCTTTGGTAATTCATATGTATCTAGGAATCTGAACATTTCAGAGTTTTGCATCCTGTGAGAGTAAAGATTTTGTTATTGCTATACTCTCTTTAAAATAAATGTCTGTTAAAAAAAAAAAAAGGTAATAAAAGTCAACAAGAGACAAGAAAAACAAGTCATTGAAGACTCAGGACATAAGAGAACCTCTGCTGTGACATCCTGCAACTCAGTAGTGTCCCAAACTTTATTTTCTTTCTATCTTTTTGAGACAGGGTCTCACTATGCAGTTCAGGCTGGCTTAAAACTTACTTTGTAGCTCAGGCTGGTCTCGAACTCACAACAATCCTCCTCAGCCTCCCGAGTGCTGGGATTACAGGCATGCGCCACCACGCCCAGCTCCAAATTTTCTGATCAAGGAGATTATGGGGCCACAGAGGAAATTGATCAACAATATATAGTGTGCCTAAGGAAAGTTGCCTACAGAGAAAAGATTCTCTCGGCCTTTCACAGAGAGAAAACTAGTCAAGCAGTAGCTGTGACTCATCCAGATGGCTGACGCTGACAAAAGATTCACAAGGTGCTGTACATGGTCCAAGGTAAATCCTGAGGGTATTTGACTGACCTTATCAGATAGCAAAAGTTACGTTTCTAGTTACATATGTCTTTCCTTAACTTAGTCTTAACCATCCAGCAGAAAAGTTTAACCATGAGGTATAAAAGTAAAGCCATATTAATATCCTGAGCTGTAAAAAGTTCAAGTCAACAACTTCAGACAATTGCCAGCTATACTGATAAATCACTACTATTATGGGCTACTGGGTGATATTGGGTTATTTTGTTGAATTCAAGTAGCTACAACCTTTGACTGGCATCAACTATGAAAAGGTCCTTTAAAGACTTATCCAAATACAACTTCTTTACCAGCAATGGAACACCTATCTCTGACAAAACAAAAAAGAGGGGGATATAAACAAAGGACCGTTTTGCTGTGTCATATATTAGTTATGATAAACTAAGCTACTTTCTCTTAGTTCAATGAGAAGAAAGGTTTATACTAACATTGTTTAGACAATATATCATGTCTGCATCTTTTCCTCTGAATAAGTACTATGTGGACAACAACATGCAATGTATTAATTATTGTAACTATCCTACTAACCTGTTTCCGAACTGTTTCATTGCTATTTTATCTTTTTCTCATTAAAATGAATTAAGAAAAGATTTTAGAATTAGGTTTTGATGATCTTCTGAATTTCTGTAATGTCTGTAGTGATTTTACTCTTTTCATTCCTTATTGCATGAATATAAATTTTTTTTTCTTTCCTTTTTATGATAAGGTTGGATAGGGGTTTGTCAATTTTTTATTCTTTCAAGGAATCAACTCTTCAACTTATTAATTCTTTGTACTGTTGTTTTCATCTCCACTGCATTAATTTCTGCTCTGAACTTTATAATTTTCTGCCTTCTTTGGGCTTTACTTTCTCTTTTTCTAGGATCTTGAGGTGCAGTGAAAAATTATTGATTTGGGCTTGTTCTGTTTTCCTGATGCATTAATTTACCACTATAAATTTTCCTTTTGAGACATCTTTCATTGCATTCCATTGGATTCAGTAAGTTGTACCTGCATTTTTGTCTGAGTGTAGATATTGTTTAACTTCTTTAATTTCATCTGTGACCCATTGATTGCTTGTGAGGGTGTTATTTAATTCCTTACGTGTTTATGGAGATTTTGCTATTTCCTTTCTCAATAGTTTCCAGTTTCATTGCACTGTGGTCAGATAGTATGCATTGAGATAATTTAAATTACTTTGCATTTACTTAAGCATGTTCAATGTGCTAGTATATGGTCTATTTTGGAGAACATACCATGTGCAGCTGAGAAGAATGTATACTCATATTATTGGGTGGAGTGCTCTTTCAAGTTCTACTAAGTCCATTTCTTCACAAGTTTGGTTAGTCCTGCTATTTCTTTGCTGATATTTTTTGCCTAGTTTATCTATCTCTTTGTGAGAGTGGTGTGTTAAAATTCCCCATACAATTGTGTTATTACTCATTTGGTTTTTCTTGTCTGTTAAAATTTGTCTCACGCAGCTGAGTGCTCCTACACTGGGTGAATATATATTTGTGATTGTCATTACTTCTTTTTACAGTTTTCCTCTAACAAGTATGTTGTGACTGCATTTATCTCTTTTAATCACCCAGTCTTGGTTTGAAGTTGACATTGTTAGCAATTAGAATAGCTACCTCTGCTTTTTTTCTGGGTTCCTTTCACAGGGAGTATTGTTTCCTATACTTTGACTTTCAGTACATGAATTTCCTTTTGAGTTAATTGTCTTTCTTGTATACAGCATATTGTTGGATTTTTTTTCTTGATCTATTCTGCCAGTCTGCTTCTTTTTCTTAGTGAATTGAGGCCGTTTGCATTGATGGTTATAACTGATGTGTATTGGATTGTCTTTCTCATGTTATTTTCCTGCTATAGATTCCCTCTTTTCCCCTCCGTTTAATTGCTTACTATGTTTGGGGGTTCCTTTCTGTCGTTGTTCTTGAAGCTGTGGTCACTTCTGTCTCTTTCTAAAATATCTTCCAGTACTCTTTGCAGGGTTGGTTTGGTGGTGAAGAATTTCTTCTCTTGTTCTTTGCCAAGAACAAGTACCTTATTTTTCCATTAAATTTGATAGTTTTGTAGGATACCTCAATCTGGCTTGGAAGTTGTTTTCTTTCAGGACCTGAAGTACTTCATTCCAAGCTCTTCTTCATTTGATGTTAAGAAATCTGCCATGATCCTGATAGGCTTTCCATTATAGGTGATCTGATCCTTATCTCTAATAGTGTTTTTTAATTTTGTACTTTTCATTATTATTTTTAAAGAATACAAAATAATGATAGCAGATTTCACTAAAATGCAAGTAGCTATAAGCTTTATACATGATATAAGATTTCGCTAAACAAAGTAATAGGAATCCAACAACAGTTGCTGCATTACATGATGCTATGTGTAAATTAGTTTTCAGATTAACAGACATAAACATGTAAGTTTTGTTTAAAAAAACAATAACTAAGAAGTTATAAAAAATTCAAGAGATGAAAAACCAGAGTAAAAACAAAAATTGTAAGCATTAACTTCTTTCTTTTTTTATATTCATATAATTAGAATTCTCAAAGTAGAAAGGAGTAAGCAATAAATATTTAAAGGTTTAAAATTTCTGAATTTAGTTCAACATATAATACCACATTTTCAAGAAAAATAAACATTTTGTACAAGAAATTTAAATAAAATCATACCAAGATACACAAAAATGAAGTTGTCCAAAACTTATTATAAATAAAAAAATGATTAAAGCACATGCATAAAAATATTAGCTATGGAAGAACAAAATTAAACAGCATCTTATTCCACATTAGAAAGAAAAAAAAAAAGGACCAGTAGTGTAAGAAACTAGCCTAATTAAAGGACTGAAAGAAAAAAAAAAAATCTATCCTCTTTGAATTTTATACTTAGCAAACATACCTTTGAAAACTAAAGGTAAAATATTTTCTAGTTATACAAACTTGAAATATTTGAATACCTCCAGATGTAGCATATAGGAAATAACAAATAACACAATTTAAAAGGCATGAGAAGTTGCAGTATGCTCCTGGATGCATAATAAAGAGCTCTCAAACTGATAGTTATGCAGGACAATATAAAATATATTAGATGAACCCTTATTTAAAAGGTCATTGAGAGGGCCTCCAGATCATCACTAGACCCAGAGCGCAGGCCCGGAGTGTGAGTGAGACTGCCCGGGCCGACAGACCCTGAATCCATAGATCATTTTGCTCCCTCTCTAGAACATCATTTAGTAGTCTGTGTAGGCTTGGCTTTGTCATCATGAAATCCTTTAATTGTTCTTTGTCATGGAAGTATTTTACTTCTCCATTATACTTGAAAGAGAGTTTTGCAGGGTATATCAGTCTGGGTTGGAATTTGTTTTTTTTCAAGACTTGAAGTACTTAGCTCCATGCTCTTCTTGCCTTGATGGCTTGTGAAGAGAAATCTGACATTATTCTGACGGGTTTTCCTTTAAATGTGATCTGTTTCTTTTCTTTAGCAGCTTTTAGTATACTGTTCCTGTGCTGAATTTCTGGGGTCTTGATTATTATATGTGTGGGAGTGGTTTTAATTGGGTTGATGTTATTTGGAGTTCTATATGCTTCGGTTCTCTGAATGTCAGATTGTTGCCCCATAATTGAGAAGTTTTCTGCTATTACTTCTGCCCATATTGTTTTTATATCAATTGTATTGACTCCTTCCTTGTCACTGATGCCTATTAGTCTCACATTGTTCATCTTTGCATCATCCTGCAGGTATTGAATTATTTTTTTTCCTGCATCCTAGTTGTTTTTAAGAGATCTTTGCTTATTTTTTCACTAGCTGCAATAGTGTCTTTAAGGTGAGAGAGCCCATTTTCACTTTCACTCAAATAGATTTGCCAGCTTGTGGTTGAGGTTTTAGTTTTCTGCATATCACTTTGAATCTGTTTCATACATTCTATTTCTTTCCTATATTGCTTATTCAGGGGATCCACCATTTTTATATTCTGCTCTATTTCTTTATCAGTATATTCTTTAGAAGCTACTTCTTTGATTGTAGTTATCACTACACTTTTTACTTCAGAAATTATTTCTCCTGATTTATTCTATTCCAGTTTCCTCTGTGCTAGTGTCTTCTGCATATGTACTGGGTGAACTCAGGGCCTGAGACTGCTTTCTGTTCCTTCTCTTTGTCATTTTGTACACCACTGACTTTTAACCTTTGGTGTAGAGCTTAGATAAAGTTATTACCTTAGCACCAGGTCCTGATCTATGAAGTTCAGACTCCTCCAGGTGGGTGTGGCTTGGGTCTGGCTGTTGTGCTCCACTTCTTCCTGCTGCAGCGTTGCAGGTGAACCCTTTGTGTCACTCTGGCAAGATGTTCTGCTCCTGAATCTGATGGCTGGGTCTTGCCTCCAGCCTCTTTTCAGGGAGTTCTGCTGAACGGTTCCATGCTAGGTCTGCTCTCTGGGTCACTTCACAATCTGGTGGGCTGGATGTTCTCACTCACATGCTGGGCCTGTGCTGTGGGTCTATTCAGGATCCGGAGGCCCAGGCAGTCTCACTAACAGCTTTTAATATTCTGTTTTTCTTGGTGAATTGACCATTATGTGTGTGGATGTAGATTTATTTTTGTTAGAGCTAGCTAGAGTTCTATATGCTGCAGTTATGTTTATGTGAGATTCTTTTCCTAGGCCTGGAAAATTTTAGGCAATTACTTCTGCAGATGGTCTTTTTGTGTCATTTGTGCTTACTCCTGCTGTTTCGTTGACACTGTTTAGCCTTATATTGCTTTTCTTTCCATCATCTTATAGGTGCTGTGTTGTTATTTTCTGATTCTTTGTTGTTTTCTAGTAATCTTTCTTTTCACATTCACTGCTATCTTAAAGGTCTGAAAGTCTATCTTCAGTTTTTCAAGCAGTTTTACCAGCTTTCAATGGAATTCTTAATTTCCTGGATATGTATTTGAATCTGTTTCCTGCACTCCAATTCTTTTCTGTGTTGTTTATTCAATGTTTTCAACATTTTTCTATTCGCCTTTATTTTTTTTTAATCTACACCTTCTTTGGATATGCTCAGAAATTCTTTTGATTGTTGTTATTTCTTTCTTTTACCTGAAAGATTATTTTTAAAATATTTTCTTCTATAGCCTGATTCAGTTTTTTCTTTATTTCAGTTGCTATGATTTCATATATTTCATGTGTGTGACTTCCAATTTTTCTATGTCTTTGTCTCCTGGACTCATCCTGGGTGGGCTGGAGGTCTGAGATTGTCTTTCACTCCTTTGTTTGGCATTTGGGAAGCTCCCGGCGACCACCCACACTGAGCAGCAATGGGGGAGGGGCAGAGCCTAGGTCAACAAAGCTTTCATGACATTGGTGGTGGAGGGATTAGAGTAGGCTCACAAAAGCTCTCATTGTGTGGGGTTCGGAGGCGTGGCTTCTGCCATGGTGAAAGGGGTCCAGCTGCAGCTTAGGAAGGCTCTGAGGATGATGGCAATGGGCCAAAGCTTTGAAAGGCTCTTGTGATGCTATGGGGACAGGATAGGGCTCACCAAGGCTTCTGAGACTGATGTGGAGGGGGCAGGCCAAATCTCATCAAGGCCCCCAAGACAGAGGTGAGGACAGGCTCCTCATTGCTGCTGGGGCAGCAACCCATCTTTTCTGCAGCCAGCCAGCTTCAGTTTTATGGGTGGAGCACTCAGTATGTCCCCATGGCTGTCCAGTGTCAGCCAGCTTCTGCAATGCTAGGATAAACCGTTGCAGATCAGTGTTTCCACACCACCAGTTGTGGGTATGGGCCAAACTCACCAGGTCCCGTAGCTGTCCAGTGTCCACTTGCCTTCAGTGGTGGTGTGCTATTTTTCTTATTTCTTAGAACTCTATTTCCAATTAATTCTAAAAAAAGAAATCTATTTATCTGGATATTTTTCTCCCTGGACAGGTAGAGGCTTCTTGTAGTGAGCTTCCCAGCTTCAAACACAGGCTTCTGCTTAGTGTGGGCTAGTTAACAACTACCTTTTACAATTCTACATGTTCTATAAGATGCTTCTATAAGGGCTTCTCAGGTCCTTTCCTGAAGCAACAATGGAATAGATGTCTATCTACCCATTCATTCCATAAACATTCACTGAGTAATCTGGAATTCTGGCTCTTCTCCTAAATAAAAAGGCACAACATGACTGAAAATAACAATGGTCATTGCCCTGTGGCCTTTGCAATCTGAGGAGATGGGCTTCAAGCAAATATCCCCAAAGTCAATGTGAAATTATAGCTACTGTGGATGCTATTAAGTGAAGGTTCATGATACTGTAGAACATAGAAGAGAGATTGAGCCTGGCTGTGAATAGCAAGAGATGTGTCCCAGAACAGTGACATTTGAATTGAGATGGAAAGGATGACCCAATTCTGAGTTGGTGGGGAGGATGAGGATAGTAGCTCGGGATATGGACACGAATGGGATGTGCATAGGCCTGAGTGTGCAAAGAAGCTCACCTGTTCATTCAGCACTTGCCTACTGTGCTGGAGATAGTGATGTGTGTGGCCTTGGACAAGCAAGACTGAAAGAAGATCTGTGTGATAGAAGGCTGGGGGGTAAAGGTGGTCAATGAGGGATGACAGTGGACATAGCCAGCCTGCTTCAGTTTTATGGGTGACAGCAAAGATGGGTTGCTACCCTAGGAGCAATGAGGAGCCTTTAAACAGATGCAGGCAGGAGTGACCCCCTAGCACAGGCCCACTAAACACCTTGAGACACTGCTTCTGCCTTTGTCTTGTCTGCTTCTGACTCTCAACCTTACATGTGCAGCCCCAAGCCTTCTCTAGGAGCCTCTTTCCAGCCTCTATTTCCTGTGACCCTCCAGGTCATGTTCCACCTTCTGCATTTCCTGCTGCAGGCTAATGACAGTCCCTTAGTAAGTCTCCTTACCAAAACTGGGACTACACACCACTGCCCAAGAACAATCACATAGTCAGTCATGCCTGTGATCCCAGCACTAGGGAGACTAAGGCAAGAGGATTGTGAGTTCTAGGCCAACCTGAGCTACATAGTGACAACCTCACTTAAAATGTCAAACAAAAGGATCACAGACTCCCATTACACAGCAAAGTCAAAACTTCTGTTCCTTGCCACCAAGTTTAATTGTCCAGGGCATAAACTTCCCTGTTTCCTGCTCCCCTTTCAGCATGCAGGTCCCATGTAACTTTCTCACCTCTTCCTCATCATTCATTTCTTTGTTCCCTTTTCATGAGGTTCCTTAGGCTCTAGTTAATTGCTGTCTCCCCAGAGGTGCTGTGGCCAAGTGGGACTCTGGTTCACATTAAGCTGCATCCCAGCCCTTTTTAAAGTACTTTTATTTTGAGACAGTATCTCCTTAAGTCACTAATTAACCTACGCTGGAGTCAAACTTGTAATCTTCCTGCCCCAGATTCCCAACAAAAACATAAATGTACATATTATGGGGTAAAATGTGATGAGCTTATTTTAAGTTTTTTTTTTTATTTCACTGTGGTATTTTCATACATGTGTATAACATACTTTGATCATACCTATCCGTCCTTTGCTGGTGCAACATTTTGATCATGTTTATAATATAGAATGAGCTGTGAACTTGTCCAGAATAATCTTGTCTTTGGATCTCTAACTCCTAGCACAAAGGGAAAAAAAAAGCTAGGGCTTTTTATTGGTTCCGTTTGCTAATGCACAATGTTCTCAGTGGTCAATATGAAAAACAGAGACATCAGAGAGACACAGATACTGCCAACTTTCCACCCTATTCCCTTCGTAAATTCATATCCCAGGAAGGGACCCTTGGGACTAGGGAGACGCTATGATGTTCACATGTGCAGGTCAGATTTATTTCACTTACAAGTATGGCATCTAGTTGCAGCCATGTACTTATTTATTCATTTATATTAATTTTAGTGAGAAACAAATAGCAATGAGACAGTTTCAAATCTGACTAGTACGACAGTCTTAATAATACATTGCATATTGTTGTCTTCGTAGTGGTCATTCATAGTACAAGATGCAGACATGATGTCCTGTCCAAACACTATTAGTACAAATCTTTCTTCTCACTGAATTAAGAGAAAGTAACTGTATATCTATAACTATTTTGTATACACAGATACAAAGTTGCAGCCATTTATTTATAAGAGCCTCAAGCTTATCTTTTTTATAGCTGAATAGCACTCTGTATAAAAGCACCACATCTAGTACTCAGAGGGCTTAACCAGAAGGATCATTGTGAGTTCAAGACCAGACTAAGGCTACAAAGTGAGCTCAAGGCCAGAATGAACTACATAGCCAGACCCTATCACCAAAAGACAAAAAAAAAAAAAAAAAAAAAAAAAAAAAAAAAAAAAAAAAAAAAAAAAAAAAAAAAAAA
>PVKA01007613.1:0-30169 GCA_004027165.1 Ctenomys sociabilis | reverse complement strand
TACCCAGAAAGGAGAATAGCTGGGTTGAAGGGGACCCTAATTCTAGTTTGTTGAGGAATCTCCACACTGATTTCCACAGTGGTTGTACCAGGCCATACTCCAACAAACAAAGCTTTTTCCCACAGTGCTTGTTATTCGTTGATTTTTTAATGATAGCCCAAACCAGTGACATTATAGTCATTTGTTTTTCTAGTGGCCATTATAAAGTATCAAGGACAGTACATAAGTATGCGTCTGACTCTTAGACTACAACATAGCCAGCTGTGTAATCGTCTTCTACACACAGTTATGTATTGCACATAATGCAGAACTTAATAATGAGAAAATGTTTTCTAAAAAAATACTGGCAACTTAAGCTGTAAAAGGCTCAAGTCAACAACTTCTGACATTGCCTGTTCTATAGAAAACCCACTACTATTATGAACTACTGGACTGTATCAGAATATTGTGCTGAATTCACATACCTACAATATTTAATGACAATGGAATACCCTTCTCTGACAAAACTAAACAAAAAAAGGGGATACAAATGAACGACCATTTTTTCATCTGTATATTCAGAACAGTTAGGATAGATATGCAGCCACTTTCTCTTAATTCAATGAATAGAAAGATTTGTTCTAATAGTGTTTGTGGACAGGCTATCATGTCTGTATCTTGTACTATGAATTACCACTAAGACAACGATATGCAATGTATTAATTATTGAAATTGTCCTACTAATCATTTTTGAAACTATCTCATTGCTATTTGTGTCTCAATAAAATTATTTTTAAAAAAAGAAAACAAGCATGTCTTATGGGATCTCCATGCATATACATGGTCTGTGTTTACTAAGACACTGTGTACTGCATGGCTAGGCTTGTACACACTGTGGAATAGCTAAAACAAGCAATCTGCCTTACATTCTTACCATTTTTGGGGAGTGAGAACATTTAAATTCTAATGTCTTAGCCATTTTCAATCAAGTCTGTCCCATGAGCACAGAAACAATAGTGCCATGAGTGTTTGCATTTCAGCATTATCACACTCTGGCTCCAAAATGTTGGCTTCCACTATGAGAAAACTCCATGAAAGATGAGACTGTAAAATGATTTGTGGGTTGGACATTCACACTGTTCTCTCCCTTGGACCAGCCAAGACTGGAAGTGATGCCACTGAAATGTTTTTTGTTTATTTGTTTGTTCTCTTCTCAATCAATATTTGCATTTGGCTAGTCTCTAACAATTTGAAGCAAAATGGTCTTGTGGTTTGACTTTCGTGGTACTTTAATAGTAAGAACTACAGCACCAGCATGAAGTGCTTCTGTTTAGACTCTGGGACAACATGTTCCTTGAAAGACAGAAAACATTTGGATTTTCAGACATCAGAAATGTTATTCAGTTCTCTCTTACTGCAAGCAAAGGAAGGCCAACTCAAGCCAGTGAGGACCACAGGAGACTAGATAGGATGGACATTCAAGAACCTACTTCTAGTCAGAGTTAAGAGCTAAACCAGCTTTAGAAGCAGCTGAATACATTAGTTCAAATTATGAGGCAAGACTTTGCTACTTTTTCCCAGCTTTCCACTTCTGCTTTCTTTGCACTGGCCTCCTGTCAGGCAGACTCACCCAGGTGTAACAAAGGTGCCTGTCTGCACAGCACGCTCCTTCACAGAGCGCAGTGGTGAGGGCATTGGCCTTTCTCTTCCTGGGTTTCCAGAGAGGACTGCGACAGGCTCACCTAGGGCAGTGTGCCTAGTCCTTGACCAGGTCCTGTCATTATAACTCAGAAGGTAATAGGGTTGTTTTGATTTTTGGATTTTGGTTTTGGTACTGGAGATCGAACCTAGAGCCTTCACACTGAGCTATATCCTCACACCATTTTTATTCTCAAATTCAGTCTTTCTTTGTGGTCCTCCTACCTCAGCTTCCTGGAGTGCTGGAATTACAGGTGTTTGCCACCACACCCACATTCTTTACCATACCCAGAGAGGAATACTTACATAGAGGTAACCATCATTCTGAAAAGAATGTAGGCCAGCATCCAGGTTCATTTGTACAAACGAGGAAAGAAGCCCAGAATTGACAGGAAAAGGCAGCATGGACATCTCCTTGTGTTTAGCCCATTGCATTTGTCCTGCCTCTTCCCTGTCATGAAAGCCCTGGACAGCTCCAGCATAAGGAGGTGGAGGAGATGCAGATGGAGACAGAGACCTAGATGGAAACCAAGACTGAGACAGAGATGGAGACAGAAAAGGAAATTCGAGGAACTAGCTCCTTTGGAACTAGCTTTGAATGGACTTGCTCCTTTTGCCACCCAAGACTATCTCATCTCACAAGCTCTTGAGAAGTGATGAGGAGGGTGGCCTGGGTGACCTGAGATATGCCTACAGACCTGGGCTACTTCTTTTTTTTCTGTCTTTTTGAAATGGTCTCACTATGCAGTTCAGGCTGGCTTTAAGCTCACTTTGTAGCTCAGGCTGGTCTCGAACTCACAAGAATCCTCCTGCCTCAGCCACCCGAGTGCTGGGATTACAGGCATGTGCCACCACGCCCAGCTGGGCTACTTCTATTTCAATGCCTTGACCAGGAGCCAGCCAGTCAGATGCTGGGAAGAAGGAAAAGATAGAAAAACAGCTGCTGCATCCACCAGAGAAAACAGGCATCGTAGTGCACACCCATCATCCCAGCACTCTGAAAGGCTGAGGCAAGAAAACCAAAAGTTCCACTCTAGCCTGGGCAACTTAGCAAGACCCTGTCTAAAAAGGTCTGGACATGTAGCTCAGTGTGCAGCCCCTGGTTCAATGTCTAGTAATATGCACACACACACATACACACACACACACACACACACACACACACACAGCACTCTGTCTCAGAGATGAAAAAAGAAAGTCTTCTAGGCCAAGCAGAGCTGGCTGTGTCTCCCAAGGCTGGAGGGCATTCCAGGTGAGGAGGGAGGAGAACACCAGCCCCGGGACCTACAAGGCTAGCACCCTGCCCAGGGATGGAGGCCTAGGAAGCCACAGCCCAGAGCCAGAGCCAGGATGGAAGCCAAGTCACAGAGCTCAGCTTGAAGTTGTTATGATGCCATTAACAATCTCATTTGTCTTGATATTTTCTAATCACTAGCAAGATAGGACAAATGTTTTTAAAAGGCCTAAATAAACTGGTATTCCCTGAAGGACATGTTGAAAGGGTTTTATAGTGACTCTTTTTTTTTAACACTATGAAAGATGATAGAGACTTCTAAACTGTTTTATGAGAAAAGTTTCATAAATATGAAGGATGTACTTCCATGAGTTCAAATATGGAAAGTTTTAAAATAGAAGAGTGACTGACATAAGCAGCTAATGATCCCAGTCTGTTAGATTATGCAGACTGCTGGCTCGGGGTCTGCTTTTTAATCAAATATATAAATTATGAAATATTGTTACAGGGAATCACAAGCCTTTTCCCTACAAGGGAATGGTTTGTGCTTCAGTGGACAGGAGGGCTCCATGGAGCTCTTCCTCAGCTGATAAGGGTGCAGGGAAAGGAACAGAGGGCGAGAAGCCCTTGCACCATGCAGTGTCAAAGCAGGATACAAGAACAAGGCCCAACCTGTGTCCCAGGCCAAGTAGAAAGATTCTGTTCGGTCCATTGCATGTGTGGGCCTGTGTGGAGCAGAGGTGGCTGGTTCATCCTTGGCCAATGAAAGCAAGCACTGTGCTTTCGTCTTCTTCCCACCTGAAATACCTCCCTTCTACAACCTCTGCTTTCAAGGATCAGCCCAAGCCTCCTCTTCCACGAGGCCCTCGGTGCTTTCTCCAGACATTCCTTTAGGCTCTCTGTGACTCTGCCAACCAAAGGGTAATTAATTTGGTCCTGGGAAAGACTATATGGATATCCTAATGGGGTTACACCCCATCAGAGGCGAACACCTTATTCCACCGGCCAAGTACTCAGCATATCCAAGCAAGCAGCATTCCAGCTTGTGCTTCACCTCCAGTGGTCCCACAGCTTCCTAGCAAACACACTGCAGGCCTGGCCTTCCCTACTCATTCACCAACCCCACATGACATAGTAGGCTGTGTAGCATGGCACTCAGCATGCTGCATGGCCTTTTGTTCTACATTGCCTCTGTTCCTACCCTATGTTGTGTCCCTTGGATAACTTATTTCACTTTCCTCCCAAGTTTATCCATTATTAAGTAGGAATTTAAGGGCCAGTGAGATGTCTCAGCATTTTAGCATCTGCTTACACAAGCACAGGGACCGGGACTGGCACCACATGCCACACCAGCCTTGTCCCCAGCATGCTGAGCCAGCCATCAAGACAGGACATGGTGGTGCATTCCTGTAATCCCAATGCTGGGGAGGCCGAAAGCACGAGGATCACTACAAATCCAAGCTACATAGTGAGACCTTGTACCAAATACATGAAAATAAATGGGAATGTAATAATATAGTATTATGGAGTGATTCTGAGAATGAGATGAGCTGATGCACTTTCAAACATTTGGAAAGGTTCCCAACACAGACTAACAGCTCAGTATGCCCCAGTTACTGCCTTTATAGTTGTGGCACCCACCCTTTGCCACTAATATCTCTCCAGGATGGTGACCTTCTAGAAAAGTTGCTTCTCCCATCCAGTGGCTTAGAAGAGGGTTGGTAAACTTCAGACTCTAGTGGGTCTGAGTAGGGCTGGAGCCTGCATCTGTGATGCTTTGGCTGGCACTGAGGCTGGATGAAGAAGGAACAAGGCCTGAGCATGTGAGGTCAGAGGAGTTTGGGAGGAGTCACAGCTCCTGACCATTGGCCCAGAGTTGGGACACTGTGGGCCAGGGTACTGGTAGCTTTATCAATATCACCTAGCAAGCACAAGGCAGAATAGAGGCCCTGCTACGGGTCTTCTCGTATGCCTGCCAGTGTCATCTCTGCACCTGCTATGCCAGGGATGGGGTCCCTGTGCCAAGAGCCAGGCAGTTGGGCGAGAGCAAGAAACTGGGGCCGAGCTGCCTATGTGCTGTGACTTCACTTTTAAACACCAGCAAGATGCCTGATGCCTGAGCTCTGCACCCCAGGACCTTAGGGCAGGGGTTCAGCAAGCTTTCCCATACAGGACAAGGGAATGCACATTCTAGACTATGCAGACCCCCTGATTTCTGTCAGAACAACTCAGCTCTGCTGTGTCAATCTGAAAACAAACATAAGGCCTGAGGATACAGCTCGGTGGCACTGTGCCTGTCTGGCAAACATTAAGTTATGAGCTCAATTCCTAGTAGTCCCCAAAAACAACCAAAGTACAAAATAAAAATACTATGAAAACAGACATCAGCAACCAAACATAGCTGGGTGCTAATAAAACTACAAAATCATGTGAAGAGCTTGTTTTGGCCAAGGGACAAAGGTTGGTAACCCTCGCCCTGGCTGGTTACACTGACCAGGGGCTGTGTGAGGACATGGTCTCTATGTTCACATTACTGTACAAATGTGACTTGGGCTCTTCAAGATTATTAAAGTGTTGGCTTCTGTGAGTTTGGAAAGGGAGGACAGGCATTAACATCTTGTGCCTTCAGTTCCAAACATATGGACTGGAGAAATGGGATTCCATCTTGGTGTCTCAAGCTTCCTTTCCCCAGAGGGAGTTTTTCTCCAAGACCCTTCAGGCTGCCCAGAGGCAAGTGGTGTGCGTGGTTAAGGGAAATCCGAGGTACAGAGACTTCAGATCGGTTGGAAACAGCTTGTAGAAAGCAGCAGTCTGGCAGTGGGGGTGTCACACATGATGTTCTCTGGGGCCTCAGTTTGTACTGTGACAGCGCAGGACAGGAGGAATTTCATAGCTGAGGCAGTGACCCCTCTCTGCACCCTAAAGGAGCTCCACAGGCTGCTCTGGTGACAGACCAAACAATTGATAAGAGGCTATTGTTTCCTTTCAGAAGTGAGAGGCAGTCCATGACCACTGTCCCTGCACTGTAGGGGAGCAATTAAACTTGTGTTAGCCAAATTATCACAAATTATTTCAAATTAGCAGGTCAGTCTGAAAAAGAAATGGTTGCACCTATATACACACATGTTTAAAGGAAGCTTTATTAAATAAGATTGTTGAAATAAGGAGGAAATACAGGAGCTGCTTCCTACTAACTGCGAGGCTCTGGACCCTTTAAATTTGAGAGCACCTGGCCCTCAGCAAGGCCTGCAGGGCACCTGCTTTTGTTTGGACTTTCATTTATTCTTCCAGTTCCTTCCAACTGAGTGCACAGATTCAGTTGTGCTCTGTTGCGGTTAGGCTTCAGTCAGCCAGCGTCAGTGCTGTCCTCAGGCATGTGCCAGCACAGGGGAGCACAGGGGTCTCTTCTGTGGAGGATTCAGTGTGGCTTTACGGAAGACCTTCACTTCCTAGGGAGTCACTTGGGCCCTGGTTTCCCTTAGGAAAAGTTCTTTCCATTCCAAAGCACAAAAGCAAACCCCAGTCCAGATACAGATTTAAAACACAAGGAGGGCTCCTCCTTGTGAGGAAACTTTCCAGAGGAAGAAAATAAAGATGGGGCTAATCTGGACCTCATACTGTTCATAATGTAGCACTGACGTGATCCTCCCCATTGCAGGCATTTTTCAAAAACCAAGCCATGTGCAGACAGCTGGCAGCTGCCTGCGATTGTTGAGTTAGCATCCATCTTTCTTTCCAGGGGGGAAAAAAAGGGGTCAGCCACACTCAGAGCAGAGCTGCAGAGCTGCCCCCCCCATCAAGGGCCCTAGAGTCTTGTGTTTCAGCTGGACAGTGGTGGAGAGGACTGTGCCAGGCCTGGAGCTTCTGCCATGTTCTCCCCTGGGAGAGCCGAGCCTGGCAGGCATCAAGCGGAGAAGTGCCCTCCCCTAGAAGGCTCTTCGGGGGCCTCTTTCTTGCTAAGGCTTGGCTGGTTTCTTCTGGTACGATGGCGTTTTCAGAGACCAGCACATGGAGAGCCCAATGGCCATGCTTGGGGGAGAGAGCTCACAGAGCTGGCCTAGGGCCAACGAGCTCCGCATATCTGTCCCAATTCTGCGAGGACCTGTCTCTCTGCCGAGCTATCCTCTGCACTGTCAGCATCAAGGACCTCGATGGTGGTTCCTTTGCTGCCTGTTGCAGTGCTCAGCACTTGGGAGACACCTAGCTCAGCTGGTGTGGAGCTCACTAGGTTGCCTTTGGTTACCCACCCCCTACGTGGTCTCTACCCTTGAATCCGGTGACCCGTTCCCCATGGGCCAATGCTTGGCATGCACTAGCTTAAGCTGACCCCCACCTCCAGCTCTGTGATGTCTCCTGCAGTATGAAGTCTGGACTCTATCACATGCTGTGGGAGCTGGTACCTGAGAGCCTCAAATGCACTTCCCTGGCCTACCCATGCTCCAGCCATAGGTCTTTCTACTGTGCCTGCACCATAATGGGCAAAACCTGCTCCTACCCCAGGACCTTTGTACCTGCTGCTCCCTAAGCCTGGGGTGCTCAATCCTTTCCCAAATTCTTAGCTCAATCCATCTTGCCATCCAGGATCAATTTGGATGCAGCCCTCTGAGAAATTTAACTGAGAAATTTAACCTCACTGGGAAGTCTCCAGTCTTTCTTACATCCTTCTGCTTTATGTTCTTCATAGCACACATCACCACAGGAGTGCATACTAAGACCCTGACTGGGGAATATTTGAGTCACAAACTTTCACAGATACAAATGGACCTGTCATTAGCAATATCGGCAGATGCGAACCAACCTCAGAGGTAGCTCACATGTCTGCCAGACACTGTTGCCTTTGTGCTGATATGTGCTACTATACTTAAAAGCAAAAATAGTGCATTTACATTATCTGGGTGTGTCTGTGTTTGGAATTTTATGTTTTACATTATATCTTTGTGCCAAAGGTAGACAAGACTTGCTTTACCGGACTGACTGCCCCATCCAACTGCAAACATTCTCCCAGGACAGACCTCGTCCATAAGTAGGGAACTTATGAACTGGCTTATTTTCCCTGTGTATCCATTTCTCCACTGGAAATCAAGTATTATGGAGAAGGGATTTGTCTGTGCTTTGTTCCCCAGTTCTTTGAACAGTGCCTGGCACATAGTAAGAAGCCAATGAGTAACTGTTTGATAGAGGACTGAATAGAAGAGGAAACCTATCGTTACGTTTGCTACTTATTATGCCAGGACTGTCCTTTCCAACTAGTGTGCACACTCCCTAGGGCAGGGTCTCGCCTAGTTCAAGCCTCAAAATGCACCTCTGCATGAGCTGTGTTTTCTTTTCTTCCTGATGTGATGCCTGGCACCTGGGGACATGCTGATAGAAGGCGCTGGCCCCTGCAGATGCAAGCAGTCGGCCCACGGAGGTGCCCTGCGGTGCACAGCCAGCTGGGAGTTCACACACGCAGGGGCTCTGTCACGGGACTGGCCTCCAGAAAACTATCTTCCTACCCTGAGTGCCAGAAACCAAAAATGAGGGTTTGGTACTCAAATTATCCAATCCTGAGCATTTTCAGCTTGCTTTCCCACCTTGTCCATCCCTTCCTGACAGAACTGCAGCCTGGACTCTCCAACCCTAGTCCTCCTGGTGCAGCCCTCAAGGCCTAGTGTGCCACCTCCTCTTGGGAAGAAAAGTAACAAATGACTTTAGTGCAGCTTTGTCCTGATGGGTTAGCTTCTCCACACCTGAAATAATGAAATCCACATTTTAGTACCACTCCTGCCCACCAACGAGGAGCTTTCATGGGCAAGCTGGGAGCCGTTCCGTCTTGCCCACCATGCTAGCAGAGCCTTGTGCATGACTGGATACACCGTGCTGCACAACCCGTTCCTGCTGGATAAGCTAAGGGACCTAGTGCTGGTCTGGGAAGTGTTGGGAACTTTCACACCTGGGGGTGGAGCAGAGTGAGCGGCACCAATTTTAAAGCCTGGGTTTAAATCCTGGACTTCACACTTACTGGCTATGCAGCCTGGGACAAGTTGTTTAACTTTTGTATCCCACACCTTCCACACATGAGAAAGGAAAACATAATAACGAGAGATGCTGCAATTATTACCTGTTTCTCTTTAGGCAAAATGTATAGAATCTGGGCGGTAAATAGTTACTTTTTGTTTCTGCATGCACCAGCTCTGAGAAGCAGGGAGCACCATTCCTGTGTGCAGAAGAGTGGGCACCAGCAGATGGGGCCTGCCTAAGCCCTCAGAGGAATTGGCAAAGCTATGTCTTGGGCCCTCCTGGAGCAGTAGAACCTGAGGTTTCCCCAGGCGGAGGGGAGACTGGGGTCTCCACTCCTCAGAGGCTCATGGCTCCCTGCTGTCCTTTGCCCTCAGCCCTGGGGTCTTGTCTTCTAGGTGCTGTATTGGGGGTTGAACACAGAAACCATTCAGAACTATAATCTGCACTCCAGGCATGTAACTTAAATTACACTTCACACCTGTGAAACCTTGACCTGTTATGCTTGGCAGAAAAGCAGCCAGCTTCACAAAGCTGTCTAGTGAGGCTCAGGCCACTGCTCTCCCCACAAGAGACTTTCAAAATTTTACTAGCTACGAGCAATTAAAACATATGAGAGCCTGCACAGAACATCCAAATGTTTGTACTCTGCTGAAAACTCAAGACATCCAGCCATGGAAGCCCTGGATCCTGCCTTCCTGCAGCCCCGCAGACAGTAGCTCAGTGGTGGGCACCCGTGGCCTCCTGCAGTGTGGCCTGTGAAATCCTGCAGCACCCTTGCACCTGGGGCCAGCCTTGTCATCAGAAGCCAGTTTTATCATGTCACACCCTGGCTCTGAACTTCTGATTCTCTGCTTTTTCAATATCTAAACTCCTAACCAGAACATTCCAATCCTTCACAGTCTGCCCCCTGGCAACTTTCCCAGCCCCATTTTATGTACTGCAAAGCAATCTTAAAATGCAACCACATTGTAATGAAGAAGACACATGAAGAAAAACGAAACAAATGAATAGAATTGTAGAAGAGTAAAGAAGGAGCTTAACAGGACAGGGTAACTCTGGGTCATGTTGAGATAGCGCCCTGGGCAAGGCTGCTCAGAGGTGATGGCCTCTGAGCTGAGAGATCTGGGCAGACGCAGAATTCTCTGGTGAATGGCCCCTAAGACTCCCCTAGGTTGGATCAGGTGGTAGGTCCTAAACTAGATAATGTCCCTCATGTCACCCTGTAACTATTATCCACATGGTGTGGCTTTGCTGCCTGTCCCGCCAAAACAGATGGACTCTTGGTCCTGGGACTTACTCCGTTCAACACAATACAAAGACTTTCCTGCCCCCCATGGAATTGCTTGGCACCTTTGTTGAAAAGAAATTGATCATAGTCTGTGTAGGTCTATTTGAGACTGTTCTGTTCTACTGGTCATCAGTTCACCGCATAAGCTGTAGTTTCATATTCAATCTTGCGATAAGGAGAATAAGTCCTTCAACTTTGTTCTTTTTCAAATTGGTTTTGGTTGCTCTGGGTCAGTTGCACTGTCCCATCAGTCTTAGAATTAATCCATTAATTTCTATTAAAGAGTCTGCTAGGATTTTGATTGGACTGTGTCAATAAATCAAGAAGTAAACATCTCAGTGACACTGTATTTTCGAATCTGTAAACAAGGTATATTACTGTGTTTATGTAGATCTTTTTCTATTCTTACTGTAGAGGCCTTAGAAACCTTTGCTGAAAGTTGTTCCTAAATTGGTGATCTTGTAATCTTTACCAATTTCATGTCTAATTATTTGCTAGTGTTGTATACATCCTATTTCACCTGTAAACTGCTTTCTCATGCTCCATAGGTGCCTTTGTGGTAAGCGGAAGCATTTGCAAGTTCTCCGGCATCTAGCCCTTCCCCCGCAGGACTCCACCTCTCTCTCCAGTGACTACGGAAGGCACACAGAACCTCACCTTGGTTTCCAGGCCAGAAACAGGGTGGATGGTCTACTGAAGTGCTCGCTACTGTTTGCTTCACCACAGTGGCATCCTGACCTCAAGCAAGAGGGAGGAGGAACAGAACTGGGCTGTGCTGATCCCTGCCTCAGAGCTCTGACTTTCTCCACTGTCTGCCTGCTTCGTGCATTTTTCAGAGTCTTTGGGGATCGATGTGTGCATTTATCCAGTGAATAGTTGCTCTCTGAGGGAAGACTCCGACTCGGTGCCTACTCCATCATTCCAAAGTGGGCCTCTTCATTTTTTATTTTATTGTGTCTGTCTGGACAACACTAATAACATTAAAGAAAGCTGCAACGGTGGCGCTGATGCCGAGAACTGGGGCCCCACTGCTCTCCCTAGGAGAAGCGTATGTTGCAGCAGCTGTGGAGAATGGAAAACAGTTCAGAAGTTTCTCAGAAAGTTAGACATACCTGTGGAAGAGAAGGCGCACTTCAGGGTAAATACTGAAGAGAACATAAAGTAGAGACTCCAGAAGGTACATGTGCAACAGTATCCACAGCACCATCATTTATGACCAGCAACAGATGGAAACAACTATGCCCCTAAGCCTGAGAACAGAATGCAATCAGATGCACACTGCTTTACAGTGCTATCGTGACAGAATGCCGCAGACTGAGTGTTGGCAGCAGCAGAAACCATTTTCTCATCATGAGGAAGTCTGAAGTCAGGCTGGTTCCTTCTCAGAGCCCAGGCAGGGATCATCCAGCCTCTTGGTGTATAGTTCGCTCTTCTGCCTGTGTTTGCACACCTGATCTCTCTCTATGTCTGCATTCAAATTTTCCCTTTTCAGAAGGATACAGTTATACTGGATTAGGGCCCATTCTAATGACTTCATTTTGAATTAATTATCATTATGAAGACCTCATCTCCAAATATGGTCACATTCTGAGGTCCTGAGATTTAGAATTTCAACACATGAATTTTGGGAAAAATAGGACACAATCCAGCCTATTACATGGCCAAGACTTAAAATATTAACCTAGTGAAAAAGTAAGATACAGAAGAAAAAAATATATGATTCTATGTGTCCGAGTTACTTGAATTTAAAAACTTCAGAGAAAGAAAACAGAAGTCAGCAGAGCAGAGGGGTGAGGTGGGGGAGGAAGCAGAATGATTACTGAGCCTGAGGCTCCTGGTTGGCATGAAGAAAACATGTGCAGAGTGGATGGAGGAACAGAACTCTTCAGTGTCACTGAACTAAATGCTTAAATGTGGATAAAATGGTAAGTTTTCTGTGGTATATATTTTGTCACAATAAAAATAATACTTTTAATGAAAAAAACTATAAAAACGAATTATTTCCTGAAGTTTCTTTCAGGTCTAAACATTAGTGTCATAATAAAATCCCCACACTCATTTGTGGTTAAAACCCCCTCAGAAAATCAGAATATATGGTCTTTACCTCAACCTGATAAATGCCATCTATGACAAATGAACAGCCAATGTTATACTAAATGGACAGAAATTGAAAGCCTTCGCTTTAATATCAGGAACAAGACAAGGATGCCCACTGCCAGAATTCCTTTTTAATATAGTTCTGGAAACATTAGCGGGAGCAATTAAGCCGCAGACAGAAACAAAAGAAATAGAGACAGGAAAGGAAGAAGTGAAATTGTCATTATTAGAAGATGACATGATACTCTACATAGAAGAACTCCAAAACTCCACCAAAAGATTTATCTTAGTTACTCTTCTCTCATTGGTGGGACAAATACTCAACACCCAAAATGAAGGAAGGGAAGGTTTATGTAGCTCACAGTTACTACAGGTTTCAGTCCATACTCAGCTAGCTCCAAGGCAGAATGGCACATAGCAGAGAGCATCAGTTCATGGCAGCGGAACAACAGCAATGCAACAAAGAGCAACCGCTACAGAAAATCTGTCTCTCTCCTATATTATGTTCAGGCATTCCCCCCCGCCCCCCCAGGGTGGGATGTAGTACTCACATCCATAATCCCAGCAGTACTAAAACCCATAATCCCGGCCTTGGATCACACATAATCCCAGTAGATCATGAGTTAATCACGAACTCTAGATGTCCCCACCCCATGACTACATGAGGCTTTGGGGGGACAACTAGACACAAACATAACAAGAATCAGCAACCATAATCATAATAAGCAAATTCAGTAGTGTAGCCGGATATGAAGTCAACACTCAAAAATCAATTCCACTTTTGTACACAAACAAATTCACTGAGAGAAATTAGGGAAACTGCACCTTTCGTAATAGCACCCCCCAACTGAAATAATTAGGACTCAATCTAACAAAGGAAGTAGAAGATCTGCACATTGAAAATTACAGTATACTGAAAAATGAGATTGAAAAGAACTTCAGGAAATGGAAAGATATTCCTTGTTCATGGTTAGAAAGGACCCAAGCTGTAAAAATGGCCTCACCCCCAAAACTGATATATAGGTCCTCTGCAATCTCAATCCAAACACCATTAACACAGCTCATAGATCTAGACAAAACATTCCTAAAATTCATCTGGAACCAGAAGAGACCTAGAATAGCAAAAGCAATCCTGGGCAACAAAGGAAAGAAAAAAGGCATCACAATCCTGACTTGAAATTATACTGCAAGGGCAAAGGGTACTGCAATGAAATTTACATGGTACTGTCAAAAATCCAGACCTGAGGATCAATCGAACAGATTAGAAGACACAGAAACAACTACAAACACATTCAGCCACCTTTATCATTGACAAAGGGGCCAAATATGTTCACTAGAATAAACACAGCGTCTTTAATAAATGGTGCTGAAAAATGGTCTTTTCACATCCCAAAGGCTAAAATCAGACACATATCTATTACCCTACACTATACTAAAGTCAAAATGGATCAAAGATTTTAATATTAAAATAGAAACATTAAATCTACTGGAGGAGAAAGTAGGTAGAAATCTTAAAGACACAAAGGGAAGCAGAAAGTTCATAAACAAAAACCAAACTGCACAGGAAATACTTCAAGGAATCAGCAACTGGTATGTCATCTTTTTGAAATGCTTCTGTATGTCCAAAAAGTGAATCACCAACAGAAAAAAAAGAAAACCTAAGAATTGGGGGAAAATTATAGCAGACTGTTCCTCATTCAAAGGACTTCTATCTAGAACTTACAAAGAATTTATAAAAATCAAACCCCAAAATTCAAAGACACAATCAAAAAATGAGTATCTGAGATGAATACACATTTTTCAGACAAAAAAATACAAATGGCAAATAAGTATATGGAAAAATGTTCAACATCATTGGTCATTCAAGAAATGCAAATTAAAACAACACTGAGATTCCATCTCACTCCAGAAACAATGGCTATCATCAAGAAATAAACCAATAACAAATGCTGGTGGGGCTATGGGAAAAAAATGAACCCTTCTCCATTATTTTTTTAACATTGTAGTAGGATAATCTTATGACATTTTCTTTTCTTGTCTCTTATTTTCTTTTATTACTTTTCTCACAAAAATTGAAGAGAGTATAGCAATAGTTGGTATGATGCTAGAAGCAGTATGAATTTAGAAGACCAAAATGATAGGTATTTCAAGCATGGATTTAGTGTTACACATTGCTATCTTCAGTGTAGTTGCTTAGTTAACAAATATCAGCATATAGAGCTGGTCAGGGTGAGAATTTTACCCATTAACTGCTATTTCAAAAAACCTGATAGGGATTCTTAGGACCATTGCCTTACAGAAAATATAATCCCAATACTCCTCAAACTCTTCAATGAAGTTGAAAAAGAAATGATTCTCCCAAAATCATTCCTGGAGGCAAGTATTATACTGATACCAAAACAAGAGAAAAATGCAACTAAAAAAGAAAACTACAGTCCAATCTCCCTCATGAATATAGATGCAAAAATTCTCAATAAAATCCTAGCAAATAGAATACAGCACATCATCAAGATCATACACTTTAGGGATGCAAGGATGGTTCAACATATGCAAATCTATAAGTATAATACACTATATCAATAGAGTCAAATCCAAAAACCACATGATCATCTCAACTGATGCAAAAGGCTTTTGACAAAGTCCAACGCTCATTCATGTTCAAAGTCCTACAGAAAATTGGAATAGAAGGCCTCTACTTTTCTCTATTGTTGATGGAAGTGCAGACTCGTATAACCAAGCAGTCTGGAGATTCCTTAACAAATTAGGTTTAGAGGTCCCATTCAACCTAGTTATTCTCCTTCTAGGCGTTTCCCCAGAAGAACTGAAATCATCATGCCACAGCCATATATGTGCATTCATGTTTAAAGCAGCACAACTTGTCACAGCTAAATCTTGGAGACAACCGAAATACCCATCAACCGAGGAATGGTTAAAGGAGATGTGGTACATACTGAGTCCTGCTCAGTTACGAAGAAATGTGAACTTGAGGCTCTTATAAATAAAGGGCTGCAACTAGAGACCATACTCCTAAGTGGAATAAGCCAGATTCACATGTGTAAGTATATCATCTCCCTGGCATAAGAAACTGAAAGAATAAATAAGATACAAAAGGTATAATAGCTATAGTAAAAGGGAAATAAACTGCTCAGATGGCAAGGACAATGGAGGGATAGGGGAAAGTGAAAAGAAGGAAGGAAAATGAATAAATATATATATATATATATAAATATATATATACACACACACACACACACACATATATATATATGTCTATACATAATAGCTAAGATAATTTTGTTACTGATTTCTACTAGTTCATCAAAAGAAACAGTTGGTGCTTATATTGTTTGATCAGTTTTGTGTGCCTGAATCTGGTAACCTGAGAAAATACTTTGAAGATGACAATGTAATAACCATTGTTAGTTTCCTACCATCTTGTTTTGAAATTCTGTATTATTTTATTGTTTTTTTCTGTCCCTAAATTAAATAAATAAATGAATATTAGTGTCAAGAGCAAGCATTGCCAAGTTTTTGTGTCCTGAGAAATGAGAAATTTCTCTTGCTCTTTTTCTCCCTGTGAAGTATGTGCCCTGGGAAAGCAACAAACCATTATTTCAGGATGAAATGTGTTATTAAAGACAAAATGAGACCCAGAAAACAACTTTTGAGTGGATCTTTAAAAAATTTCAGTTTGAAAAATGAGTCATCCATCCATGCAATATATATATATATATTTTTTTCTTTTTTGTATTTTAGGAAAGGGTCTGGAGGGTGTTCAGGATCTCACTACTAGACCGAACTCATCGTGATCCACCTGTTTACAGCCTCCCAAGAGCTACAGGCACACACTACCATGCCCAGTCTCAATTGTCATCTCAGCATGCCCCAGGGGTGGGCACAGCAGGCCCAGGGATCAAACCGCTGCCCCTGTGCCTACTTGCAGGTGCTTTAATCTGCTGAGCTATTTGGCCAGCCCCATGAAGCAGTACTTGACTCAAGTAATTTTCCTGAAATTTCCAAGACAGTAGTAGGTGTCCTTTTGAACCTAATAAGACATCATCCTGTGGACTCTAGACTTGGTTGGCTACTTTACCCCACCTTCAATGGGAGGGCATTGTTTCAGACTCGTTCAGAGCAGAGCATGGCATGGCCCTCTGAGTTCTTGAGACACTCCTTACGGTTCCCGTAGAAGCAGCCTGAGGCCCGTCATCTTTCACAGCACTTCAGAGTTTAGTATGTGGAATGTCTAAATGCTATTATAAATTATCTGAGAAACAGTTTTATTCTTTCCTCCCAGTTCAAAAATAATTCCCTTTTCTTTACATTGTTGAAATAAACAACCCTAATGTGCATTGTAAATTCTGAGTATTGTTTTAGGATTTATCAGCAAATTATGAAAATTTGGGCAAGTAATCTCATTGTGTTAGGCTGAGGATTATTAAGCTGTAAAATATGGATGGTAATAGAAATGAACTAGCACACAGTAAGGAGTTAATAAATTGCAGCCAGTATTATTATAGTAGAGGCAATCATTTGAATGTTCTTGGTAGTATGTGAAGGAATTAACACATTACCATCTACTTGTCCGCCTATATGTACAAGTGAATATCCACCTACTTATCTGTGTATTTCATCTATCTAAATAGCTCAGTAAACTTCAAAATCTAGTTCTGGGCCAGGCAGATAGCTCAGCAGCTTAAATACCTGCTTGGCAACTGCAAGGTCCCAAGTTCGGTCCCTAGTACTGCAAACAAAAAGATAGTCTCTTTTCCCAAAATCACAAGAGGAGAAAGTGAGGCTTTAAATTATTCATCACCAGTTTAATCTAGACTTGAAGTCCTAACCTTTAGACAAAGCTGTAATCTCGGTGATCCAGTTTCAGTATAAGTTCATGACTGTCAGCCCTGCTTTGCTTTCCCACACCTCAGCATCCTTATCTAAAACATGTGAAGTCTCATAATTTACTGATAAGGGACATCTGCTATAATAATGGCTGCAAGTATAATATCATGTATGCACCTTGTATGATACCAAAGCATTACGAAAACAGTTTGCAATGTATTAATTTATCGAATCTGTCCTGATAATTTGTCTTGAAACTGTCTCATTGCTATTTGTTCTTCAATAAAACAAATAAAATAAATAAATAAAACATGTGAAGAACCAATTCCTGCTTCCTTTCCTTCACCCACTTTCTGTGCATCAGCTGAGACTGCAGTTGTAACTACACAAATGCTTTGACAAGGGTTTGGGAGTGTAGCTCAGGGGTAGAGCTTGTATGTAGCATGCATGAGGCCCAGATTTTAATCCTTAACATATGTGCATGCACACACACACACACACACACATACTTCATCTGATTAGGTGTAAATCCAATGAGGCCCAATATTCAAGATGCCCTGGGGAGAAGACCTTATTTGTTTTGTTTGCAGTTCCTGGCTCTTTGATTTGGACACGGTAAAAGTCCAACTAAAAGTAGATGGAAGAATGAACTGGGCAAATCAATTGTGATTGCTTCTGCTGGGTGGCATTTTCTCAGAGCAAATGTTTCCTGAAAAATCTCCAACGCAGCATCAGTTCCATGAGCCTAGACCATGAAGCTAAGGAGATGATCACAGTGTTGTTCTCAGTGCCTCTGTGATTCCAAAGGATGAAAATAGCTCCTGGATTTCAGGAGGGGTCTGGGGGTAAGGGGTCTCCTTACCCTAGCAGTTGTTGTGACAAGTGGGTTTTGGACCTTAGCAAAGTAAATGTTATTGCCACAGCCTGTCCATAAGACTCTCCCTCCAGGATGCATACATGTACCAGTGTTTCACCAACTGAGTTTACCTAGAAAAACAACCACTGGCCTCACTTAAGACCTTGTCCTGATGGCTCCACACTCAGCCACTCTGGGAAGCCTGTGCCAAGGTAACGAAGCTGAGAGCTCCAAGTCCCTGACTGTCTGCCCCATGGCCGGCCCTGCACTCAACATGGACGCTTCCTCTTCTGCTCAGGAGTGTGCACTGGAGAAAAGGCTTCCCCAGTGAATCACAGCCAGAAAATTCTCCAGAGACAGTAGCCTGCTTGCAGACAAAGGTTTAAAAGAATCAAGTTCACAGCTTTTTCTGTTAATTAAGGTTCAGTTTGGAATTCCCCACTTGCTGATAGATAGCCAAAGGAGTATGCCTGTAATGTCACCTGCCAGAGCAGTTAGGCTAGAAGAAAAAGGGGCTGAGAATGACAAGAAGTGTGAGCTTCCTTCCAGGGCTTAGCAGGAGGGTGGGGGCAGGGCCACCCCTCCTCCTCCTCTGCATGGAGAAGGTCACTCTCTACAGCAATACAGGCTCAGCTACCCCTTTTGCTGCTTATTGCCACATACTTACCCTGGGCTAGAGGGTGGGCCTCTTCCAGCCTGTTCACTCATTTATAAATAAATGGGCATTGTTAAAAAAAAAATGAAAGAAAGAAAAAGGGGCCAGGGAGATGACTTATTGGAATACGCACTTCCCGGGCAAGTGCAAGGGCCTGAGTTCAATCTCCAGTTCTGAAAGGAAAAAAAAAAAAGGGTATTGTTGTGCTGGTGTACATCAGAGGAATTCTGAAAATTCAGGGTTAATGACATAGGTGAACAGTACAGTTAGGATAAATATTCAGTGCAAGATTTGCACTAATAATGGTTGGACAAGATATTATGTCAGCTTCTAATACTATCGACAACTTCTAGGAAGATAACAAGGTAGACAGTATTAATTATTGAACCTGTGATATAATTCAGCTATAAAAAAGATAAGTAAACAGCTACACTCTCTTAATTCACTGATTAGTGACATCTGCTATAATAGAGTCTGTAAGTATAATATCATGTACACACCTTGCACGACACCAAAACGTGAAAACAGTTTGCAATGTATTAATTTACCAAATGTGTCCTATCAACTTGTCTTGAAACTGTCTCATTGCTATTTGTTGTTCAATAAAAAAAAAAAAAAAAAAGACATAAGGGAATGAAGCTCCCAATCTGAAAAGTACCTGGGACAAGTTTGTGTTCTCTAAAACTTGAAGAATGAATTTCAGGAGCAAACTGAGGTCAGGAGCAGAATATTTATTGGGGGAAAGAAAGCCTCTGTCTAAGAGAGGGACAGAGGGGGGACCAAGCATGTTGTCCCTGGGAAGATGTCTCTTCCAGAGATTTTTTATAGAGCAAAACCATGTGGGTCTAAGGTGGAGAAATAGGAACTCGCTTAGATAAGCATGCGGTGGGACAAAACTATGGTCAACCAAGGAGATTACAAGTGCCATTGCTCAAGTAAAATTGATTAAATCCAGGGCCAAATAGGAAAGTGAGTCATGTAGCAAGCAGGCATGAATATAGAACAGGAGTTTATCCAGGAGTCAGTGGTGGTTGGATTAGTGATTCTTCCTGGCTTTCTCAAGGCGATGACCAATTCCTGATGCTTATCTTTAGGGAGGTCAGTATTTGTTTGATATTTGTCTTTAGGTTTGGCCTATAGAGGGAGCATCAGTCTCTCTCCCAGTTGTAAGGTATCTTATCTTCCATGCTATCTCCTTTGAGTGTCTCTGTGTGACTGCCTACAATATTCCTATCTAATTCTGCTGTCTATAACTTTATGACATAGGTGTTTTCCAAAAGCCCGTGTGTTGAAGGCCTGGTTTCCAGCGTGTCACTGGGAAATGATGAACTGTTTAAGAGGTGGAACTTCTGGAAGGCTTGCAGTCGCTGGGAGTGCACCCTCCAAGGGGACTGGGCAACCAGCCCCTTACTCTGCTTCTTTCTTTCCCATTCAGCCATGAGGTGAATGATGTGCTCTCTCCATGGTATCCTGCATCAGCACAGGTCCAAATACAACCAGGCTCGAACAGCTAAACGTGTAAACCAGAGTAAACCTTTCCTCCTTATCAACTGGTATTGCCAGGAATTTGCTACAGTAATGGAAAGCTGACGACCACACACACTGAATAGTAGAATGGCCTTGGAACTGAAGAACTGCTTACAAAAGTCTTGATTTTAATAACTGTATTCTGTCGCATCTTTTCCACCTTTCCCACCTCTTCTCCACAGAGCCAAGGACTTCTTTTAGGGTGAAGCCCATATCTTGTCCAGTGGTGAAACACAGCTCAACATGGACAGACTTGCAACAGGACTCACTCTGGCTACCCTTTAGCTTCAGCACAATCTGGATGTGTCAGCTCAGTGAGGGCTTTACCTTGTTTTCTCTGTTGGAAGATGAAGTTATGCCATTTTTCTTCCATGGCCTATGTGAGAATTAAGTGCAAAAAAAATTGGCAGCAACTTGGCCTTAGTAGGTATTCAAATTGATATTTAGTGCCTTCTTTTTCCTCCTCTGCATGTACACTTGTTTTAATGGTCTCATGGTTATGAGGCTGAGCCTCTGCACACAGTATGTGTTGAGTCAAGCTTTTCTAGGTAAACACTCATAGTAAATAAACACTTGCTCTAAGTCAGCTGACTAATTTACCACCCACTGTAGTACAGCAAAAGAACCATTCTTTACAACATACTTTGGCCCTAATTTAATACTCTCTTTGAGGGAAACACAGAGTAACTAAGAGAAGTCCATTTCATCTATTAAAAGCAATAAGCTAGACTTGAGTGGGCTGGCATGGCTATCAGAGCATTGCTTCTCTAGCACTGGCAAGAACTGTCCTAACACCTCCATGAATGCTTGTTTATTCCTCATAATGACCCTCTGGGTGAGGGTGTTATAATAAACCTCATTTTGTGTGTGAAGACACTGAGGCATGGAGAGACATGTGCTTGGCTTGCTAAGCGCAAGAGAGGTGCAACGCGTGAGTTCCATGATCAGAACTCCCTGTTATGGAATACATGTCTCCACACATGTAGGCACACAGAAAATCACACACTGCAATGGGCTTAGGCCATCTATAAAGTTAAAGGGCACTGTCTCCATGTCCAACTGTCAAACACCTGGTCAATCATTGTAAGAACTCGCAGAGCTCACTGAAAATGGCTGACCTCACAGCGCAGTTCATTACGTACAACGGAAATGGAGTAAGTTCAGCTAAGAAAGGAAGAGGCCAGGAAAAGCCTCAAATGTGGAGCTCCCATCATCCTCTCCCAGGCAATCATGGGCTTTTTGTTCCCCTGGTGTAGATAGAGCCCTGCCAAACAGCTAAACGGCCCTGCTAAACTGCTGGTGCTCAGCATGCGTATGGGGGGCCCCTGCACAGGCAGGACTGACACACGTGGCTGAGCTGGTCACCAGGTAACAGAGCATGACCTAATCCCCCACCTGAAGTTGCACTGTCAGTCTTTCTGGTGTGGTGAGCCCCATCCAAAACCACACTGTGACTGCCTAGCTAAGACCAAAGTTCCAGGCAAATGTCCTGTTGGGAGCCAAGGTCAAAAACCAGATTTCCTTTCAGAGTAAGTTGACTCTTAACTGCACACACAAATGAGTACTTGCATTGGCATTTTAGTCTGCTAGTACAAACTGTATATACATGCATAGAGAAAGGAGATAGGAATGAGATACAGCAAACTATGAGCAGTCATAACTGAATAGCTCTGAGGAATGCACAGAATATGCAGAGGGCAGGGCCCCAAAGGCCGGATCCAGCTTCCTTTCCACAAGAAAGGGGACAAAGAGCTGTTGATAGCTGGAAGTGACCAAGCAGGTGTGGAGATCTGCACGTCCCTTCCTGTAAACACTCTTGGCGCCTGCAAGCAGGAAGCTGTGACTTGAGACTGACCTCCTCCAGGCTGGTTTTGAATAAAGCTTTCTTGCTTTGCAGAGAGAGAGAGAGAGAGAGAGAGAGAGAGAGAGAGAGAGAGAGAGAGAGAATAAAATAAAGCTAAAAACTAAGCCTGCATGCATTCTTCTTTATTTCTTTATTTTTAAAATCCTTGCCCATGAGATTGCATGTCCATATTGCTTGTTAGAATAGCTTTAAGCCTTTAAAGAATAAAGAGAAAAGAAGCAGCAGTGGATGCCAGGCTACACAGAGCAGGTCTGCAGGGCCACATGCCGCTATAAATAGGATGCAATCTGCTGACTTGCCTTGCTGTGGAATGGCATGGGTTGGCCACATCCCTGGAATCCAGAGTTGGGAAATCCTAACGAAATGGCACAATGTTGAGACTCAAGAAGGAGGCTTGTCCAGGAGAGGATCGGTCATCCAACACAGATCACAGTGACCTGAGGGGCACTGGCAGCAAGGGTGGCCCGTGCCCTGCCAGGAGATATGTGGGGTCAGTGACAGGATGGAGAACATGGAGCTCAGGTCTTGGCCTTGATGATGGGGAGGGGAGGTAAAGTCAGAGGAGCAGATGAGTGTTCTCCACTTTGGGCCTCTTCTACCATAAATCTGTGCAAAACCAGATGCGCACGTGTTTCCCTGCAGGCCACCCCATGGTGCTGCCCTGTCCTTTGAGGTGGTTTCATAATAGCACTTGTAGGCCAGCTGTCCTGAAGCCCAGGAGGACATGATTTGTGCCCCTTACACCCATCTCATTGCTCAGAGCAAGGTGGGGCCACCGTGTTTTCTCTCCCTGTGAGACAGATCCTACATACAGCTGCCGTGAGGGCCCGGCAGCCCCAAAGCAAAGCAAGGCCTGGAGGGTTTCACTTAAGACATGCAGCTGCATTGTTCCCAAAAAAGACTTTCTAATAAAACCTGATGGCAAATGAGGGCCAACTCAGCAATGATGCCTGTGTGAGAAACACTGATTAGAGACACTGTCCTGAAGCTGTAACTCCAGCCGCCTCTTTCCTTGCTTATTCGTGCGCATCACCACTGCTTTCTCTTCTCTTGGGAAGAGCTGGGGGTGCCAGATGCTGCACTGGCTCCAGTGTCTCTGCAGTGATGCAGCAAGGTCCACCGCAGTTCATAGTTCACTGAGGCCCAGCGAGGCTGAAGAAGCACATGGCCATGCAGCCCTTGTGGGAAGAACCACTGTACAACTGAGTCCTGCCTGATGTCAGTCTATACTCTTCCTGAAGGAACGAAGAAGGTCCTCTTTCACATATGACCTATGGTAGGAGGTACCTGGCATGATTTGTTCCTAAATTCAACAACATCTTAATCTCAAAATAAACCAGACTGACTTTCAGGTCAGCTATCATGTGGATACATTTTCTAAACTAAAAAACAAACCCAGAGTCCAACAAAGGGATTTTCTTCCCTTTCATGTGTGAAAGTGAATATGAGAAGCTGTCATTCAGCTGCCAGTGTGTGGTCATTCCAGGGACAGCTGAGTGTCATTGACAAACATAGGGCAGCCACTGGACATTGAGAGGACCAGATCTCCAAGCCTCCCTGGTGCCCCCCACATCCCTGTGTGCTCTGGACCTACCCTTACCTCAGGTTGGTGATTAATATATGTCTCACCCACTGGCCTGTGGCCTGCAGGACTGTGGCACAGTCTTGTACCTGTACTAGTGGAACCCAGGGCAGTGGGATACAGAGGTACAACAAAAATAACTCTCCAAAAGAAGGAGAGGAAGGGAAGGAAGATGGAGAAGGGGAAGAGGAAGAAAGGAGAACAATACGGCTCAGAAATGAAACTTGTCAGCTGTCTAATTATAAAACCACCAAACCCCACCTCTGAGAAAGGTCCCACATGAGAGCTGATCTGCATAAGAAGGAGGCTCCCTCTCCTTGTCCCTTCCCTGTCTTGGGGGACTCAGCAGCCCTCCCAGTGATGCCAGCTGGGAGCCCAGAGACTCAGCTCCAGCCGAGCATTCCCTGGCACCTAACCCAGAGGCTACTGCTGGCCCTGCCTTGCTTCCCCTGTCCCAGGACAGGGTGGAAATTCGCTGACCCATTACACCAACTAGGGTCACTAGGGTCCAGCAGGTGTAGCCCAGCCCAGGTGGAGATGATCCGCAGAGCACCTGGTGAGAAGGGCAGTGTAGGTGCCTTGGCCTCCCCACATCTCTACACAGCCTGGAGCCACAGATCGTGGGTCCAACAAGGTGGTGCCGTAGTGGGCACAGATGGCGGAAGGCTGTGTGACGGGTTCATAAACATAGCTGCTTGGGCCCAGAGCAGGTGGCCCCAGCTTCATAGTAGCCTGGTGAGGAAGGTGTGCAGAGTCTGGGGTGTTTGCAGAGCAGGGCTCTAAGAGCAGATGTAGGAGGGATAGCCCAGAGCCAGGGGCCTGCACCCCTCTCCTGAGGGCGCTGCCTGGGTCTTGCAGCCGGGAGTAATGAGGACAGAGGGCTGCAGTGCCAGGCAAGAGGGATGATGGCCCACCTGGAGAAGAGGCTCTGGAGGGCAGGAGAGCTGCCTTCAAGGGTTTGAGGGACTGTCACAGGGAACAGGAATTTAAATTTGTCTTCTCTAGTGCCACAGGGTGAAGCCAGAGCAGCACAAGTGACATCAAGGCAGAGGGGGGTCATGTAGGAGTCGGATTGGCACTGCCCAGAAGTCAGGGCTGAAATGATGATTATGAAATAGGATATCTCCAGAGACGGAGCTCCCAACCCAGTGGTAACCCACTCTGACTGCCTCTAAGGCATCCTGGGACAGGACCTCGGTGGGGGCTTCAACTCCGAGAGCTGAGCCTTTTCCTGAAGCCGCAAGGACACCTGCCCAACAGCAAGGTGTCTCTATGCTCCTGTCTCCAGCGCTCTGGCTGAGGACAGAAGCCGAGCAAGTCCAACAGCTGTCACCCACGGATTTCATTTCCTAAATTGGCGGGCATGGGGCCTCACTACACTGGTGCCCAGGAGCAAGAGCCGCAGAGTCCAGACAGTAATTAAGTCCATGATGTCAGCAGGCCGTTGGCCCAAAGAACAGCGAAGCCCTGACGCAGGGGCCAGGCTGCCTCAGGTTACCGTTCTCACAGCAGAGCTGAGCTTTGTCCCTGAGGGCCTGGGCCTCCACAGGGCCATTCACAACAGATGGTGACTGAAATAGAGCTGCATGCCGGGACCCAAACTGTCGCCCAGGAAGAGGACACTCAGTCAAGGACACAAGGCCCTCCTCTTCCTCCACTGGCCCTGGTGAATCAGGGCTGAGAGATGAACACAGCCTGGGCTGGAAGTAGGAGACAAGGAGGGGCGCAGGGCACAGGGGGGCAGCAGGGCTTCTGAGGAGCCCTTGTTCCCTGATGCCCACTCACTGGAGGCCAGGCGTAGCCTTGATTCTGATGATGGGGGTAGGGAGAAGTCAGTGAGCAGGGCTCTGGGGCCCAGTGCATGCCGGGCTTAGGTCACAGACAGTGGCAAGGCTGAAGGTCCTCTCCTGTCAGGGCCTAAAGCCCAGAGGCCCTGTCACACATGCTCTAATCTCTGGGATCATTTTTCTTCAGGCAATCATAACTTATGGAGAATAAAACCTTAAAGAGCAGCCTATATAGGATCTCTGAGTACCTAAGGCAGGGAAGCCCCACAGCCTGATAGTACACAGAGTTTTAGGAGTCCTGGGACACACTGGTCTCCTCCACAAATGCCTCCTCTCCTCTCAGTTGGGGGCATGAAAAGAGAGATGGAGCCACGTGGAAGGGACTAGAGATGAAGACGCTGCCTCATACTGGGTCCTTCACTCAAACGGGAGATTTGTCAGTAAGTGTAACCGTCTGTCGCCGTCCCAGTGAGCCTCAGCCTTGTGTGAGTGGAAGTTCTGCGGACGAAGTGATACCATTTTGAGATTTTCTTAATCCATTCAGGAAGAGGTGGTAAGAGTGGGAAAAACTTGAGTTCATAATCCCTGAAACTGGGCACAGGAGGCTCATAGTAAATACTCTGCATAGCCTGGTGGATGCTTGAAGTTCTCTATAACTAAAGATTGAAAATATTTTGAACATCACTGTTAATGCCATAGTCTAGAAAGAGAATTTGAAAAGGATGTGAATATTCAGCACAGGTCAGTTTTCGTCCTCACAGGTTCATTAGTACTATTAGTCTTCCTGGGAGTCACAGGAGCAAACTATGATCAAGTAGGAGGACTATACAAAGCACGCATCAAAAACACAGCCTAGTAGTCCAAGCATTCTGGGAAACTGAGACAAGAGGACTGCCAAATTCAAGCCCAGCCTGGGCAAGTTAGTGAGTTCATGAGACAATTTTAGCCAGGTGTGGTAGCATATATCTATAACCTCAGCACTCAGAGGCTGAGGCAGGTCCAAGACCAGCCTGGGCTACAAAGTGAGCTCAAGGCCAGCCTTGCTGAATAGCAAGACCCTGGTTCAAAAAAATAATAATAAAATATTTAAAGGAGGCTGACGTGGTAGCTCTGTACAAAGGCCTGAGTTCAGTCCCCAATAATACACACACACACACACACACACACACACACAGAGTAAAAATGGAAAAATGCTACTCATTCTCGCTTCTCATCTTTTTACAGGGGACCAACTTATTGGTTTCAGCCTCCTTGGGGGATGTGTGAGTTCTCGCCCCATGAGCTGCACCACAGTGATCCCTGAGCTGGGCTGCAGTGTCCTGGCTCCATGGACAAGCCAGCACATCAGCTTTGGAGATTCAACAAAGCCTTTGTAGAAACTGGCCCATCCCACACACAGCTGCTCCAATGCCTTCTTTAAACAGGAGTCCAATTTGATGGCTTCAAGCAGTCTGATTAAATAAACCAGCCTCAGTCCTCCTGAGTCAAGGAGAAAGGCTCTTTGGGACCAGTGTGTCTTACCTTCCCAACACCAGCTAACCCGCCCTTGAACAATGAGAGAGCCAACCTCAGAGTGCCAACAACAACAAGCCAACTTGGTTTAAGCATCATCATTTTTAGTCTTGAACCCACTTTCTGTTTATAGAAAGATGTTGGTTTCCTCTGTGTGGTCATAAGGCATTGCAAAGAAATGCTAAGTAAACATGGTTTAGACCTTCTGTGAAGTGAAGAAACAAACTGATTTAACATGGACCTGATCAAGAGTGCAGGGGCTTCTGAAGATGCCCAGCAGTGCTCGGGACAAGAGAGAGGGAAGGCAGTGCAACCCAAGAGAAAAACCCTCCCCTGCTGCAATCAACAGCTCTGGTTCTCCTAGGTCTGCCAATCGTGGGCCTCCTGAATAGCCTGGTGCGGTTTCAAAGGCCCTTTCGTCACTCCCAAAGGCCTAGAGTCTTGGAATCATCCTGGACTGCTTCCTCATCCCCACTAACTACGCTGTCATGGTGGTCAGAGTCACCCCGGTGGTCACCTACTCGGGGCATCCTCACTGTCCTCACCATCGCCACCCCTGCCTTCTCTACATTGATGTCATTGTTCTCAGGATCTCCACCGCCATCCTCCTCCTCCCCGTCCTCACCCTTCTGTCCTAACGTTTTTCACTGTCACCGTCCTCACAAGCACATCTCCAACACGCACATCCTCATTGGCGCCACCCCACACTACCTCTAGCAACAGAGTTCACCCCCATTGGGAGCTGGCGGAGCACTAGCCACTCTGCTGGATATGGAAGCTGGCCATCCCAGCAGCGATGCTCCCATCCAACCTGTTGGCAGGTGGTGAGACACACTTGGAGAGGCGATGCATTAATAGTCTGAGGGCTGATCAGGCTAGCAACATCCCAAATGAGTCAATACTGAGGCTCGAATGAGTCAAGAGGTACGATTTTAGGGCTCCAGGAGGGTCAAGATGCTCCGAAAGAATTCGAGATTCTCCGGGGGCTGAGACAAAGATGTTCTCTGTGTGGCCCACATTTATTTAGTGATCAAAACAGGGGAATACTGAAGAAATGGGGGAACCCTCAAGGACTTCTCCAAGTAAGACATTATGTTAATTTAGTAAAGCTCTGTTATCTCCATAAAGGTCTCCACCCAGGAGAGAGATGCCTGAAGCTAGAGTCTTTATCTAGTGAACTGAGGGTGGAGTCAGGGGTCCTTAGGCTTGGCCTTGTCTTGCCCTTTGAGGCATCCTGGCTTCACCTGCCATTATAGACCTCAGTGGGGACTGGTGACAGAGCTTCACTTATTGTAAGTCTGCTGCCCTTTTCCAGAAAAGGGGCTTAGGTCTTGGATAGACTCCCAAGTAAACATGGAAATCCAGTTGGTTAATATTAAACTCTGCTCAGAGCAGCTTTGCAGTGGTCTCCATCAGAGAAGGTATGTGGCTTGCTGGGGTCCACACACCAGGAAATAGTGCACTTAGGACCTGGACCCAGGTCTGTCATTAGAGTCTGGGCTCCTACTCACTGCACGCTCCTGGCTTTGGTTCAGTGACATACTTAGACTTTCCACATTTTTTTCTTCTGGGCTCTAGTGCTACCTAACTAGTCTGCTCGCCTCCTATCTTCCTCTGCTATCACAGGAACTACACCATGGTGTCTGAGGCAGAGGAAATCTATATGATACAACTATTCCCAATATTGCCCTCTGCAAGATCTTTCACAGAGACTCTCCCGTCCTCTAGGTACTCTCTAGAAGTACAAGTGGAGTACTACATTTCCATAAAGAAAGATAAGGACAGTTCCCAGCCATCCCAGGTCCCACCTCGTGGCCCAAGTCCCAGCACGGCTCGGCCTGAGAGTGAGAACCCCAGAGGTCAGTGCTATACAAAATGAGAAAGACAAGGAGAAAAATGCAATCTCAAGCCTGGAGTCCACCAGTAAGTGCAGAAGACACCAGCTTAGCTGAAATGAATGAAATAACAGATACGGAAGCAAAGAAACAACACCAGAAAGATATAGAGGAACTCAGACGAAAAGTAATTCCTGAAATAAAAAAAGAAATATCTGAATACATAGCATCTGAAATAAAGAATCAAATGCACAAACATCAGAGGGAAAACCAATGCTCACCCAGAACAAGTGCAGAGAGTACTATTCCAGCCAAAACATGAATTCACAGCGTCTGAAGCAAAGAAACAACAGCAGAAAGGTCCTGAGGAATTCATGAAATCATGAATTGTTTCAATTCATGAAATAATTTCTGGAATCAAAAAAGAATTTTCAAAAAAAGAATTCTTTGAAATCATAGCATCTGAAATACAGAAACAACTCCAGAAATATACAGAGGAAACCCAACTTGGAAGAAATTCTGCAGAAAAAGAATTAATAACTATCTCTAAAGAAGACATGGATTAAAAAAAATTGAAGAGATCAGAAATATGATGGATTCCTTCAATGAGCAATACAGAACGCATGAAACAGAGTCAAAGAGATATAGAAGAATTAAAAATATCAATCACGAGTCTACAAAACCATTTGAGTGAAAGTGAAGACAGAGTTTCAGATCTTGAAGAGGTTGGTGCAGCTAATGAAAAGATGAGAAAGAATCTCTTAAAAACAACGAGGATACAGGAAAAAATAATCCATCACCTGCAAGATGACACTGGGATGAACAATGTGAGATTAATTGGTATCAATGAGAATGACAGAGTTAATACAAATAATATAAAAAGAATTTGGGGAGAAGTAATTGCAGAAAACTTCCTAAATATGAGGAAACAATCCAACATTCAGGTCACCGAAGCATACAGAACACCAAATAACTTCAACCCAAGTAAAAACACACTGAGACATATAATAGTCAAGAGCCCAGAAATCCAACACAAAAATAATATACTGAAAGTTGTGAGAGAGAAGAAGCAGATCACATTCAAAGGAAAACCCATTAGAATTACAGCTGACTTTACACAAACCATGAAGGCAAGGAGAGCATGAAGCAGAGTTCTTCAAGTCTTCTATGAAAACAAACTCTAGCCCAGACTATTATACCCTGCAAAACTCTCTTTCAAGTTTGATGGAGAAGTGAAATACTTCCACAACAAAGAACAACTAAAGAATTTCATGATGACAAAGCCATCCCTTCACAGGCTGCTGAAACATATTCTAGAGAAAGACCACAATGACCAGAACTCCATGAATGAGAATGGAAGGAACCCACTAAACAGGACAGACAATTAAACACAGGTAACAAAGGAGTAAACAA
>PVKA01007612.1:0-76970 GCA_004027165.1 Ctenomys sociabilis | reverse complement strand
CACTATGCAGTTCAGGCTGGCCTCGAGCTCACTTTGTAGCTCAGGCTGGTCTCGAACTCACAACAATCCTCCTGTCTCAGCCTCCCAAGTGCTGGGATTACAGGCATGCGCCACCACGCCTGGCCTAGAGAGGGGATATTGAGGGGATTACTAGTATGTGTCTTTTGCTGATATATTTTACCACCCTATATTCCAGTCACACCTCATAGGGTGGAAGTTTCTAATTTCTATGAAGTTCCAAGTTTGTTGAGGGTAAGAATGAACTGTTTACCAGATAAAAACTGATCCCATCACTTAAAGCTTTGATAGAAGTTTTGATTACATCTCCCTTTGGGAAGCTCTGAAAAATGAGGCAGTCAGAAGCTTTTTTTTAATCTAGTCTCACCTACTGACATGAAGAGAGGGCACTGTGGAAAAATTCACAAGTGTGATACCTGTGCTCAAAGGTCACCTTGTTAGAGCCTCTGGGCCCTCCCCAGCTTCTGTGGGAGACCCAAATGTCTGGGTTAAGCGCAGAAGGTGAATGGGAATCAGAGCAGGGCAGGGGCAGCAGGGAGGAGAGGGAGTCAAGGTCACCAGTGTGGGTTCACAACCTGTTGTTCCCCAAAGACTCACAGATGGAGAAGCATACCTCACGATTCTGCAGTCAGGCAGATCAGATGCCCTAAAAGAAGGACCCATTTCTGAGGCCACTTCACTCACACCTGTGACCATCCCTGAGGAGACGGAAGGAATCCCCTTAAAGCCCACATTCTGGTGGGGATTTTCCTTTGTTTGCAGTTGTAATCTCAGTAGTTGCTCTAGTCGATAAATAAACAAGAGAAAAGATTCAGCGAGGTGTACAAATAGATTTGCACAGGGCATACAAGTGCACATTCCATTTATTTACGTCTTCTAACAAACCAATACCTGGGGTGACATTTATTAATAAACGGCATTACCAGGTGCCTGATATGTGGCTCATGGAAATTAATTACCCAGCCCATGGTAAAACCATAACAAGCCTGCGGTGCTGTAACATTTGTGCTAATTGAAAATGAGATAAGTGCTGTGGGTGCAATTTGCATTCAATGCAGTGTATTAATTATCTTTAGTTCTCTTCATGATAAATACACCTGACTGAATCGCTCTCCTAATTTACTAGATAATAGAATCGTAAGTGGATTCCCTCAAGTAACCAAGGATGGAGTTATGTGTAAGATGGGGGCCCTCTGCTCTTTCATCTTCTTCAACCAGGTGAGCTCAGGTACTCTTACCTGCCTCCCAGTGCTGCCTAGAAGACCGGAAGTGTCCATGACCTTTGCCCAAACTCCCAGCTCAGGCTCAAAGCCTTCCCTCGTCTTCCATGACATGAGCAGACTGTTCTAGAAGCAAAGAGAGCATCATAACCTTAAGTCATATGGGCTGCCCGCCAGTCACTCGGCACCTGCTCTACATGGTGTTTTCTGTGAGGGAGGTCTCTACCCCACACCAACTCAGGTCTTGCATGCAAAGAAATCTACATTTGCACTATACTAACAACCAGGAAAATGTAGATTCCAAAACCATGGGCAGTTGCAGCGAATTAGGGCTGGTGATGCTAATTTGGACAGAGAGTGCCCACAACATGTGTTTGTTGACTGAGACCAAACAGCAAGAAGATACTTAAGGGACCAGGAGGCGGAGTTCTCCAACCCCCATTGCCGGGACATCCTGGAAGTCCTCCTCTTGGAATTCATGGCAATGTTTTCCTCTGTGGCCACGGAGGAGCATACGGAAGAGAGAGAAGACAAAGCCAATAACAGCCAGTTATCATGAGTCAGGAGTTGACCATGTGCCAAAGTTGATCGTGTACCAGGTACATGCACCATATGAATTAATTAATTCTCTTCTTCGCCGCTTCCCAGCTCACTCTGCCTGAAGAACTCCTCCAATACACACACCGGGGCTGCATGACAGCACCTCACTTGCATCTCGTCCAGCGCTTGTCCCAATCCTCCATCACCTTGCTTAGCAGTTCTCCTGGGAGATGCCAGTGCCTGCACCCTAATCCACAGGGTAGCTCCTGAGGAGAGAGCCAAGCCTGTCACCCTGGCCACATGCCTGACACACAGCAGCAGCAGCAGTCAAATTTGTGGAATGAATCTGAACTTCTGAGACCCCTAACACAGGAGACTGATGTCCAGCGCACAGCACAGGACAGGCAGCATGCTGAACACAGCCTCAGTTAAGTCAGTCCTCCAGGTGGCCCACCTACACACAAAAAGGCTGCCAATCCTGCAGCTCCAACATGATTCGAGGCCTCCTGAGAGTCCAATGAAGAGCAAAGTGCAGCCGTAATATGAACCAGACTAGGGCCCCAGAGCTTTTCTGATACTCGGGAGGACAGAGAGGACACCATTCTGAGTCCAGCCACACAATCGTGGAGGAGCTGCATCCAAGCTGACGCAGCACCTGAGGTCACATCACAGCCAAGAGGAGCCCGGGCTAGATCCAGGTCCCCATTCACCCTTTGCAGGGTACCTGTGTCATTCACTGGTCCTTAGGGTGCCCTATGGAGAAGATGCAAGCATGTGCTCCCTCCCCCAAGGCCCCTCAGGCTAAAGAAAAACACAGCCAAGTCACTCACATAGGGACCTATGCAGTGTGCTCCTTGGTCCCAGCTCTCAGTGCCCTGCAGCTGCCATGCCTTCGCATGCCTCAAATCCAGATGCCAGCAGCCCTACAACTGTTATGCTTCAGGGTGACAAATGACAGAGGTCACCAGGCTTCTCCTATGAAAAGGGTGACAGGCTTTATCTCTGGTAGAGGAGTATGTTCTCCACTCCAGTGAAAAGAATAGCATCTCTTTTAATATATCACTTCCTGCTCCAGTGTAAGTACCTAGGGGTCTGGACTTTATCTGGAACCAGGGATTGAACTTGGGTCCTTGTGCTTATCATGGAAGTGCTTATTCCACTGAGCCGTCTCCCCAGCCCCAGGGTCTGGACTTTAGAGAGATAATAGTTAAGGTAAAGCGAACATGGGATCTTGAACCCCAGGGATGGTGTATTTCTAAGAAGAAAGAACAGTGGGTGTGCTCAGAGCAGGTGGCCCCAAGAATGGCTTCTCTGTTTACAACCCCTAGAGGAATTTAGGGTCTCTATGACAAAGGGGCACAAAACTTGTGGCTTCCCTTTGAGCAAAGGTCCCACACACATACTCCAAACACTTCCACATGGCTTCTGGATAGTACCAACGGAACAAGACTCTGCAGCACTTAGTGAGGGAGGTGGGCACTGACCATTGATCCGTGGCGGTTCTAGAAGTAAAAACTGAATTTCTATTTTCAATAAATTAAAAATAATAATAAAACCAAAATACAATGAGAAGAATGAAGGGGCCAGGGAGATGGTTCAGTAGAATAAGTGCTTGCCTGACAAGCACAAGAACTTGAGTTCAAATCCTGATTTCTCAAAAAAAAAAAAAAAAAGAATGCAGGAGAGCACATTCTTTGTCTCTCTGCACCACCAAGGAATGCAGCAAGAAGGTGGCCAGCTGTACACCAGCATAAAAGCACCTCACTTGCATCTCGTCCAGTGCCCCTGGATGTGGCCCTGCAGAACAGGTCAGGCTGCTGGCAGGTGACCAAGGCACTACCTGAACAGCTCGGGTGCTCGCCACAGGGAGCTGTGGAGGGTCAGTGCATCACAGGGCTGAGGGAAAGAGAAAAAAGCAGAGTGACAATCTCAGGACAGAGATGCTCTGAGCAACATCTATGGTCCGGCCCATTATGTTCTCAGCCCAATATCCAGGTCAGTCCAGGTTGGTTCTCTGAAAACAGAGGTCAGATTCCATCATTCCTCCACTCATAATATGCCAGCAGCTCCAGTCCCCTCAGGATAAAACCCCAAGGGCACACCCTGTCCCCATGAACTGGCCCTGCACCCTCTGACCTTGCCCCAGATTGTTGTTTCCTTAGCATTCTTCACACCAGCCATGCTGGCTTCCTGCAGCATCTCAGATGTCACCAAATACACACCTGACTGAGGACCTATGCATCTCCGAGACTTATGCCTCAGGCTCCTTGTTCTGCATCACTATCTGTCTCCATTCTGAGACACCCGGGTCAGCGTATGTGAGGAACCTTCCAGGTGTGCCAGATTTGACTCCATTATATAGGCCTGGTATGGAACCCTGCAGCAGAACTCCCTGCAGAGAGACAAGGGGCAAGACCCAGCCAGCTAATCCAGGGGCAGAATGTCTTGCCAGAGGGGAACAGCAGGTTCGCTTCCATAGTCTACAGCAGGAAGAATGAGAACACAGAAGTTAGACCCAAGCCAGGCCCACCTAGACGAATTTAAACTTGCTAGATCCAGACCCAGTAAGCTAAGACACTTTGCTAGACCTAGATCTATGAGCGCATCTTCTCTTTTTCTCTCTTGATTGACAGAGGGGGCAACAGGTAACCAGAGTGAACTAGTCTGCCTGGAAGACTCCAGGTACAAAAGGGGAGATGATCAGACAGAATTAAGGGGAACTAATTTAAGTACAAATTCCCAACCTAATATCTGCTTAGCTATACAGTCATAATGTTTGCTCTTAGTGTCTGAGATACAAACACATTAGATACAAAAGTTTGTCAACTGCTAAATCTCATTACCCATTATTAGTGTTGCTAATTATAGTTCTGTAAATATGAAACTGCAACTTCCTTAACCACACAGTCTCTCTTGGATAATAATATGGGTATGTGCTAAGGTAATAACTGCACCAAAGCTCCACACCACAGGTCAGAAGACAGTGCTATATAAAATGACAAAGAGAAGGAGCAAAATGCATTCTCAGGCCCCAAGCCCACCAAAAAAAAAAAAAAAAAAAAAAAAAAAAAAAAAAAAAAAAAAAAAAAAAAAAAAAAAAAAAAAAAAAAAAAAAAAAAAAAAAAAAAAAAAAAAAAAAAAAAAAAAAAAAAAAAAAAAAAAAAAAAAAAAAAAAAATGCAGGAGACACAAGTATAGAAAAAATTAGAAGATCCAGCCAAATGGCTCAGCAGATTAAAGGGCCTGCAAGCAGGTTCCCGGGCTTTGATCCCGGGGCCTGCAGTGCCAGCCCCAGCCCTGGGGCACGCTGAGAGGCAACTGAGACTGGGCATAATGGCACATGCCTGTAATCCCAGGACTTGGGAGGCTGTAAACAGGAGAATCATGATGAGTCCTATTGAGTAGTGAGACCCTGAACACCCTGGAACCTGCCCTAAGAAAATATTTAAAAAGAAAACCAAAGAAAGAAATTGGAAATCACACACCTAAAATGTCCAAAATAATAGCGTCTGAAGTAAAGAAACAGCTGCAGAAAGTTACAGAGGAAATCAGATCAGAAATAATCTCTGAAGTAAAAAACAGAAATTATAACTACAATGAAAGAATTACTAAGTGCTTCTAAAGAAAATATTGACAAAAAACAGAGAATAGAAAAATGATGGAATCCTTGAATGAGCAATATAGGAAAGAAACAAAATGCATGAGGTATTCAAAGAGATATGCAGGAAATTAAAACCTTACTCTCAAGCTGGCAAAACTGTTTGAATGAAAGTGAAAATAGACTTTCAGACATAGAAGATACTATTGCAGCTAATGAAAAGGTAAGAAAAAAATCTCTTAAAAACGAGGATGCAGAAAGAAATAATTCAACACCTGTAAGACAATGCAAAGATGAACAATGTGAGACTAATAGGCTTCAATGAGAAGGAAGGAGTCAATACAAATGATATAAAAAGAATATGGGAAAAGTAATAGCAGAAACTTCCCAAATATGGGAAAACAATCTTGTAGGAGACACTTCCTGGTCCTCGTCTCAGTCCAAGAAACCAATATTTGTAATCCCAAAGTTACGTTATTGGAATCCCATCAAGTTGATTCCAATCTACCACTTTCCATGCAGCCCATGGCGAAAATGAGGACACTAAATTATATTTTTAATCATCGGGGAGTCAAGGGGCTCTAGGTCCAGCCACGAAGATGGCTTCCCGGAACCAAGAGAGCGACCCAGGGCCTCACCTGTTTTTTATTCAGTGAGGGAGTGGCTTGAGGACTGAGAATTGCGGGAAGTAGGTGACTACTGTGAGCTGAGCTAGGTGTGGGGCCTACATTTACCTCTGCCATATGCAGAGAGGATATGCAGAGAGAGTAATCTGCATTATATAGTATTTAATGTTTTGGGATGTCTAGGGCTTCAGCTTTGGTGTAGTCTTTCAAGCCCCAGGAAGTCATAGCCTCTGTCTCAAGGCTCGATCCCAGCTGGCAGCGTGGAGCGTTAGCTCTACCATCCTGTCTCCACCCGGCTCACGTTAAGGAGCAGCAGGCTTACCAGCGAAACACGCATGCCACCTTCAAAGACTATCACCAGCACCTCAGCTAGACCAATACACATTGCTTAAGGCCAATTGAAGGATAAACAGAAGTCCTAGCCAGCTCTATACATAACAATACAAGGAAATAGGATCAGGCTCAGTCAAAATGGAGACAGTCGCTCTTCTTTCAAGGAGAGCTGCTGGGTGTGCCCTCCACACAATCTGACATTCAGGTAACCGAAGCATACAGAATACCAAATAACTTCAACACAATTAAAAATATACCCAGACATATAATAATCAAGAACCTAGAAATCCAGCATAAGAACAATATACCAAAATCCACTAGAGAAAAGAAAAGATCACATTTAAAGGAAAACCCATCAGAATAATGGCAGATTTCTCTTCACAAACCATCAGGTTAAGAAGAACATGGAACAAAGTACTTTAAGTCCTCTAGGAAAGCAAATTCCACCCCAGATTTCTGTACCCTGCAAAACTCTCTTTCAAGTTTGATGGAGAAGTGAAATACTTCCATGACAAAGAACAACTAAAGAATTTCATGATGACAAAGCCAACCCTACACATACTACTAAAAGATATTCTAAAAAGGGACAAAATGACCATAACTCCATAAATGAAAATGGAAAGAACCCATCAAATAGGGCAAACAATTAAACACAGGAGAAAAAAGGTATACAACCACCAGTAAATAACATGTCAATCATAAGTCAATATACCTAAACTATAACCATCAATGTAAATGGACTCAATTCACCAATTAAAAGAAACAGACTGCCAGAGTGGATTAGGAAACAAAATCCAACAATATGCTATATACAAGAAACACACTTAACTCATAAAGAAATTCATAGGCTGAAAGTCAAAGGATGGAAAGCAATACTACATGCCCCAGGACCTCAGAAAAAAGCAGGGGTAGCAATCCTTTTCTCAGACAGTCTCAACTTCAAACTAAGAATGATCAAACAAAATAAAGAAGGCCACTATACACTTAGGGGAAAAAATACAAGAGGAAGTCATAAATATGTATGCACCAAACATAGGAGCACCCAACTATGTAAGACAAATCTTAATGGACATGAAAAAATCTAATATCGAAGACCACAATCTTAACTGAAGACCTTAACACCCCTTTATCCCAAAAAGATAGGTCAAGCAGACAAAAAAATAGCAAAGAAGTAGCAGAACTGAACTGAGAGCTTGGAAAAAATGGACTTAGTGGACATACACAGAGTGTTCTACCCAATCATAGCTGAATACACATTTTTTTCAGCTGCACATGGGTCATTTTCCAAAATAGGCCACATACTAGTCCATAGGTCATGCCTGAGTATATGCAAGAGAACAGAAATCATCCCATGCATATTATCTGACCACAGTGCAATAAAACTGGAAATAAATGACAAAACAAAACCCCCTAAATACATGCAAATCTATCTGTCTCCATCCCACTATCATATTACTAGCCAGCCTCCCCCACTCATTCTGTAGAAGCAACTCACAAACCCTCCTTCCAACAACAACAACACACACACACGCTGCGTGCCCTACCTACCTTACCCTACTTTGCTTTCCTCCACAGCCACTCTCAGCCCCTGCCACACTATTTTCCCATCAATTTGGTCACTGTCTGCTTCTCCTTAAAACAAAAGCTTCACAAAGACTGGAGGCCCTTTGCTCGCCTTATATCACAGCAATGTCTGTACTGCCTGACTCATAGCACAGACGTGGTAATTACCTCTTAAATAAAGAGACATGGCTAGATGGTAGCAGGCAATATTAGGAGCAACATTTGTTAGTGAAGATTTAAGCTTTTCTTATACATCACAGGCCTTATGATGACCACTTACACACCAAGAACAGAACTTTAAATACACTGTCTCATTTAGTTCTGAAAGGAACCACTGGGGTAGGTATGATTATTCCCATTGTGCAGGAAGGAAGGCTGAGGTTCAAGGTATGATTATTCCCATTGTGCAGGAAGGAAGGCTGAGGTTCCCATTGGGATGGCAGGGAGGAGTCAATAGAATTTGAGCAGAAGTTCATTTGACTTAGACTATATTCTTAACCATGCTCTATAGGTTCAAATGATGCTGATCTGAAAGATACCTGGAATATTTACTATTCCAATGTATTCCAAATTGTGTATCCTAGGAAACAGACAGTACTCTCCACTAGATAGCCCGCTGAAGCACCCACCTGCAATCAGGAAGTCAGCCCCATTAGACCAAGTCACACCATGATTCAAAGACCATTTCTATTTACCTTCATGATAAAATCTGTGACGTCATTCCCAGGAAGCCGGCCTGCCTGAGCTGCCTCTGCTCCAGCAGGCACAGAATGGATTTGCCCCACCAAGCACACCAGCGGGCAGAGGGAATGGCAGTGCCTCCTCATGCTTGCTAGAACGCCCATCTGGGCTTGAACCACTGCCAAAAAAAGACGCATAGAGCTCTCATATGGGCTTGAAAGGGTCAACATGAAGACTTTTGTTGCAGTTGGAAAATTATCATCATTCTGTTTCTTTAAAAATAAGCACACAATCCAGCTTCGCTTGGGCAGCTGAGCATTCTGTCACATCGCTTAGGATCCTTGTGACTGAAAGCACAGAATAGCACAAGGGCTTGTGGATGGCACTGAGGCTCCTGGCTGAATGGCTGGACTCAAAGAGTAATTATGCACTGCATGTTTGTAAGATATAGGCTCATTCCATTTCAAAAGAGGAGACACACCAGCCCAGGGCCCACAGGGGGCCAAGCACATGGCCCACAGCCACCCCACCACCTCTCAACTGAAAGTATCACTCAGAACCATGGCTTTGAAAAGTCCCTCGTATCCTGCAGCATGCATTTCATGCTGTACAAAATAAAAATTAACCGGATGTCATATCATTCTGCTTACCTCATTTGGCGTGATTCATAGGATAGAAACAGTGTTCAATGGACCTATGCTCTCCCAAATTATTTTCACTGCTATCAATGAAAGAAACCTGGAGCAAAAGAAAGAAAGAAAAGTTTTTGTGGTCAGAAAAAGGTAGTTAAAAAAAAAAAGTTGGCCTTAGTCAAAAGTCTTCCTGGCAAGATTTCTCAGGCTTTCAACTCCTTGGATAGTGGTGGTGAATCCGTGGCACACGTGCCACAGCCAGTTATTTGTTACCACTGAAAGCTCTAAGTCACCAAGGAGAAAAAGTGGGGAAAGGATGATCTTAGATGCTAAGTGGGGGGCGAGTTGCTGCACCTTAAGGAGCAGCGGAAGCTATAGAGAGCAGGTAGTGTTCCATCTATTTAACAAAATACCTGAGATAACTGACTTAAAAGAGAGAAAAATTTATTTTGGTTTCCAAGGTTCAAGCCCACATATGACTGGCTCTGTTGCTCTGGCCCTGTGGAGAAGCAGAAAATCAGGGTGGGGAGCATGCTGTGGTAAAGTGAAGCTGCTTGCCTCATGGTGGCAGGAAGCAGAGAGAGGAGCAGGGGCCACTGTCCCACCACCCGTGGCAAGGCCATGTCTCCGGGGCCTAATGTCCTCTGCTAGGCCCCGCCTCTTAAAGATTGCACCACTTCCAAATAGTGCTCAGGGACCACGCCCTTAGCACATGGCCTGATAGAGGCATTTCAGATTCAAAGTATGACAGTAATGACAATGTGCTACACATTTCAAACACTATGAGAAAGTTTGCAACATAAAGAGATGGCAAATGAGGAGGCAGACACAGCCATCTGATGTAAACATTACGCAGCGTACAGGCGTATCAAAGCATCATGCTGTCCCTTTCGCAGGTATGAGTTTTATGTACCTATGTTCCAGTTAATGTTTAGCATTTGAAGCCAACCTCCAGCTAGAACGTGGCAAGGATGGCATTAGTGATCTCCCACAGGGAATGGAAAGTGTGATGACAAACTGGAGGAGGACGCAGCGCAGCACAGTTGTGCCCTGAACAGGAACACACAAGGAACAGGAAAGGGCGAGGGGAGTGGGACCTATGGAAGGACCTAGGGAGTGGGCTTGAGGGACAAGTTCACTGGCCCCACAGTTGTCAGAGGTGGCTCAGGAAGAAAGCAGGGAGAGGGGAAGAGTAACTATTACAGGGAATATTAGACACCCAGAGACAACTCACAACACACACCTGAGTGAACAGGAGAGCCTGACTCCTTGTCCTGGAGTCTTCTGCCTCTGGCCCATCTCTCTGCCCAGAAGGCATCACAGGACCCAGCGGTCCATCAGAGACGCCTCAGAGAAGTTTTGCTGAATATACATTATTTCCATTTTCATGAGGCTGGCATTTCTGGGTCAGCTTGCACATCATGAAAAAAACCTCTACAAAACACAACCACCAAATAATTAATAATTCTAAATCAAGCCAGTTACTACATATAGCCCTGTTTCAATGGGAAGATTCAAACAGGAAAATCATCCCTGAAACTTTGAGTAAAAATCCCCATTGACCAAAAGAGCAGTTAAGGGCTTTGTGGGGGAAGGGAAAGAAATCAGGAGCACCTTAACTTCTAGCATGAAATGCATCTGTTAAATAGACCTTCTAATGGTGTTATTGCAACTAAAAACCACGACTTGAAAATGTTGTGTACATTATTACTGTCATTATCTACCAACTGTAAGAATGCTATGTTAAAACTAACTCCAAACACCTCTGGAAAGGTAATTGCTACTAATGGATCTGAAGTGTGTAAAATTGGACATTATTACCCTGTACTCACGTCGCTGCAAGGAAGCAGCTCGAGATGGCTGTCCGTGGGCTCCTGTCTTTCAATCAGGATGAGGGCTGAGGAAGGGGCCAGACTCCTCGCATTCTGCAGCTCAGCAGGTCCACCCTGCACAATGAGCACACGAGTGTTTATGAAGCAAGGCAAAGGTCAGGAGATGGATTTCAGCACCACACCACCAGCTTCCCACCCTGCTCCGTGGGCAGGAAGGTCAGGGCCAGCACAGAACTTATCTATGCAGGGCATTTCCTCCTAGACTCTTCTCCTGATCAGCCACCCCTAAACAAGTGAAGTTCTGGCTCTGAAATTAAAGGAAGCAACCAGAATCAAAATTCAGCCTGGAGGCATCTGCTGTCCCCCAACACCTGTGCTCCCCCTGGACTGCTATTGCCTCTGCATAGGGACCAGCCCTCCCACCCTCCCTTGGGGTACACGGTCAGCTGTCTGGGGCTTGGCCTGGCCTCCTTCTGCTGTGACCACTGCTCCTCCCACTCCAGGCTGACTTCCTCCAAGTCAAGCCAAGTTCCCCACCCCAACGCTAGTTGATAAGAATTTTTAACATCTCCATTCCTTCAATGTATCCCAAACTTTCAAAATAAATGTCCACAGGCAGCATATGCATATGTACCTGAAGCATTGCTCCTCTGCCCAGGTCTCTACTACAGCTCAAATACACACCCTGCACTGTGCATACCCCACCCACATCAAGTACTGGCACCAAGCATCCAAGAGAGCTGAGTGTGACCAGTACCAGAGTCTCTTTCCCCAGTACCAGGCTGATTGCAAGTCTAATTTCTCTCTTCCCTTCTTGCCACAGTATGGGAGTGAAAATAGAGAGGCTGGAAGCCCAGAAATCACATCAGTAGACACTGATTAAAAGACCACTGCCTAGACTCTAAAGTTAGAATAACAGGTAAAGTCATTCCCCATCCATGCAAGGTACTTCTCCCCTGCCTGAAGGCTCTGGGAACATTGGGCACCCACTGTCCTTGGAATTCTGGGCCCCTGTGGCTCCCATGAGTCACTTTACCCCTTGGGTCACCACAGGCCTGAGAAGCAGGGCCTCATGAGGTGCAAGGTGCCCTAAGTGAGGCTGGAAGTTGGAGGCAGCCCAGGTATATACTGTACAGGAGATGCTGCGAGGGGAGATTCCAGGAGCCCTAGCCAGGGACCGGCCCACCTGCAAAGTATTCCAAACTTTAAACAAATCCTTACAGGACATTTCAACACATATCCTACCATGTTTCCTTTTCAGTAGTAATGTTACTTATTTCTTCATTGATTGAAGAATTCATGAGTTTGGACTCACTATGTCGGTGTTTGAACAGAGGCTACAAACAAGAGAGATATAGCTGTCTAGAGAATGTGAAGGAGGCAGATTCACTCACAAACACAGCATCTTTCCTATGCAGGAAATTTCAGTGTCAAAAAGTGACAGGACAAGTTGCTTGTAAGTAGGGGCTTGGGGCTCTGGACAAAAAGCAAAGCAGATGAGGCTCCTGGGGGACACACCTTCCTCAGAGGGAGGAGGACATGCAGGCATGGGCCGAGGGTGGGAGGAGCAGCACAGAGACCAAGTCTGGAGCCAGGTGAGATCACATGGATGACACTCACCAGGCAGAAGTCTTACCCCAGCCTTCCAATTTCCACAGGGACATGGGAAGCTACCTCGGGGGAGAAACCATGAAGGGTCTGAGCAGAAGGGAAACGGGGTCCAACCTCTGTAAAGGCTCTCGATGACCCTGGGTGGAGGGCAGAAAACAGAGAGAGAGGAAGACAGTGAAGAGCGCAGTTGGAAAGCCACTGCCACAGTGCAGAGGTGGGAGGAGGGGATGGGTAGCAAAGAAGGCAGAGGCGAGATGTGCCAGAAGCTCCAGAAGAGGAGGAGCCACCGGGATCCACTGATAGGGCATGTGGGTAGGAGAAGACAGGAGTCAGCCAGAGCCACAAATGACCATGGGAATCGGCAAGCGCAGTGGGGCTCGTGCGGCACTTCACCTCTGGTGCTCCTCGTCTGCAAAGCGAGAAGGCTAAAGCACCTGTCATGTCAGACATCCTTCCTGTCATTGTTTACATGAAGTGAGATTATAAAGCAGGCCTCCTTTTTAAATATTCACCTATTACCTTAACATTCTTAGACTACATATTCTATCTATGGAACCATCATCCATTGCTTCCTCTTCTTTGATTTTTAATTAATCAGGCTTTGCCAGATCTCCAGCTATTAAAGCCTTTGGCAATGAAGGAGCCATTATCCAATCACTACAAACCATTTTATGAAAATCCGGGTCTATAGATTTGTGATTTTATTTTGTGTATTAGTCAGCATTCTGATCCTGGGACGATATGCTTGACACTTGCAATTTAAAGGAGGAGAAGTTTATTTTAGCTTATGGTTTCAGAGGCTCTACTCCATTGCACGTTGACTCCCAGGCCAAGTGAAGGGTGGGACCTAGTGTAGGAAAACTACTCATCCCATGGTGTCCAAGAGCAAGGCTAGAGAGCATTGTCAGAGAGCATGTTTAGGGGACACGGTTAGAGTATGGTTAGAGAGCACAGGGAGCAGGATTAGGGAGCAGGATTAGGGAACACAGGGAGCAGGATTAGGGAGCATGGTTAAAGAGTCAGAGCCAGAGTCACATCCCTGGAGGCCTACCTCTTCCCGCCTAGCCCCACCTCCTGACTGTTGATTCAGCTATGAGCTACTCAGTGGGTGGATCCATCAATAAGTATCGTGTCCAGTGATCTAATCCCCTCCCAAAGCCCAACCTTTGAACCCATGATACATTTTTGAGCCAAACCATAAGTTTGCAATCCACTTATACTTCATTTTTCCTTAACGTTTATAAGGATTTCTGGTCCCCTAAAAACTATCTAAGTGAGAGACTGAGAACGAAAGGTTTCAAGACGCCGGCCCAATGGGTTGGGTCAGGCAGTGTGAGGTAGGGATGGACTTTCCTAGGTGGGTGCATTATTGCTGACTTCTCTTATTAAAAATGACTTTTCCAGGGGGCTGAGGAGATGGCTCAGTGGAATAAGCACTTCCCTGGCAAGTGCAAGGGCCTGAGTTCAATCCCCAGTTCTGCAAAAAAAAAAAAAAAAAAAAAAAAAAAAAATGACTTTTCCTTCCACGTGCACTGGAGACTCAGATAACAAACACTTCAAGAATGAAGGGCTCCTCAAACCAATGCAACAGTCGGCTTCACAGTTTCTGATCATGGGCCTGAAATGTCTTTCAGCAAATAGACATGATGTATAACACTGAGTGCCAAATCTGCTTGTATTTATCATTTCAATTATGAATAGTAGATAGTCACTGGGTCCCCACAGAGAAACTGTTTTGTACAATTGGTTCCTAGACTTAGCAGATTTATTATACAGACACAGAGATAAAGAGGAGGAAGAAAGATGTGTAAAAATAGATTTCTTATTTTTCTTTAGGAATAAATTCATTTTTCTTCTTTCTTTTAACACTGACAATAGCCCGACATCCTTGTTCAGCCCTGCTCAATGCTCACCACCTACCGCAGACCATGAGATGCTTTCTAGCAAGTTCTGACCTCTGGAATGGTGGAAGCTGGAGACACCGAGGGGCACAAGGAGGTGAGGCGCTCCCCTGCAGTGCTGCCCAGGGCCACGGCCCCCACACACACTGTTCACCATTGTCTCAGGTTTCACGGTATGGATTCCACCATGAGAATGAACCCTTCAGAGATTCCACTTGACTTGTGTCACTGCACAGAATGAAGAAGCTGGATGGCATTCCTTTTGCTCCTGTCCTGGGTGTGATTAAACATTTTAATCATACTTAGAAGAACAGAAGGGGAAAAGCTGATATCATCAGAATTTGCTACAATAGGATTTTCAAGAAAAGGGGAAAGAAGTGAGATCTGGGAGCTAGAGATTAAGGACAGTGGAGTTTGACATGGACACCAGAGGAATGAGCGAGGGGGGAAGAACGCCAATGAAGGTGGCCCTTACTACACCCTGAGCTTCCTTCAAAGCCCAGCCACAGAGAAGTACACGGTTAGTCCTGCAGGATCATCTCATTAAGAGGAAGATGTAGCAGAATCCACTGTTTCCCCAGGGAGTGCACAAGTGACACTGCTTGTCTGGCATAGCTGCATGGTCTCAGCAGCTCAGGGATAGAAGGAGGAAAGCCATGGGCCTGCACACCCCTTGCCCGACACCCACACCCACATGTGCTCACCCCCATGGCAGGTGCTGCTGTACCATCTTGATGTCAGCAGCGCCACATGGGCTAGAAGAATCAGTGGGTGGCATAATGTCCAATCCATAATCAGTGTTTGTGTTTATTGAATGAATAAATGGATCATTGTACCCACTCAGCCCAAAGGCTCTGGAAAATCCTTTCATACACAAGAAGAGTTACTTCTAAGAAGTCCACTATTGATTACTGGGAAAATGACACAAACAGAAGCCCACTGCAACTCCTCCATGACCCCTAAGTCAGTACCCTCTCTCTGTATGTGATGTTGTTTGTGTCGAGAAACATAGGGGGTCAGTCCCTTGTCCCTTTGAACTCCACCATGACATGTAGGTTTCTCTGACACCATTATTTGCAGGAGTAGGCAGACAGCCTCATAGATTTGTAAACAGCAGATTCCGAGACGCAAAGCCTATATCATGGATGCTCTCATAAGTCTCCATCTATCAGTACTGCTTGTGCATATTTAATAATTATGTATTCTCTCTAATTACTATGATTCAAATATATTTTAATTCATTCTTATTTTTAATAATTCAGGTAGTCAAAATGCTTGCTGATATGTTCACGTTTTTCCTTTCTGGACAAAGAATCACGTTTTCCTGACCTCTGGAAATTAGCCAGGATGATGGACACAGTCTTAATGATAAGGCTGTTAACTGTGGGTCACTTCTAGGTTAAAGCACTTAAAAGACAATGCACCTGCACAAAAATGTGGTACTATAACTTGGATCTGTCCCCCAAAGGGTAATATGCTGATGGCTCTATACTCAGCTTGGCACTATTGGGAAGGTGTGAGACCCTCGAGAGGGGGAACTGGTGGGAGTGGCAGTTGGCTCACTGGGGATGTGCCCTGGAAGGGGATCTTGGTGCAACAGGCCCTTCCTCTTTCTCTCACTTCCCAGTCACAACGAGGTGAGCACCTCCCCTAACATATCCCCCTGCTGTGAAGCACTGCATCACCATAGGTCCTAAGTAATGGGGCCAAGGAGCCATGGACTGAGACCTCTGAAGCCATGAGCCAAGATAAATTTTTCCTCTTTAAAAGGTGAATTGGCTCAGGTATTCTGTCCCAGTGATGCAATAATAACAAATGTGGTAATCCCAAAATCCTACCTTAAGACCCAAATGCCACAAAATCCAAGTAGACTATTGTTGAGCCATCCTCTGGAAGAGGCCAGCTAGCCAGACATGAAATCCACTTGATTATGTAAAGAAGCTAAGATGTTGGGGCTCTGCATTACCATAGCAGTACCTGGCCTCTTCTTATTCAGGCAGTTAGGATCAGGTCTGTGAATTGAGATGGATTCCTGTCCCTGACCTCAGCTTAGTGAAATCTGAGTGCCAAAATACAGGGTCAAGACAGTTGATGGAAGACAAGTTAGAGCAGGTGGGTACAGAAAGGACCAGCACTCAGGGGAGAGGCACTAAGAAGGACTAAGAAAGACTGACAGTGAAATCAGGCATTAAAAATTTACAGCACTGCATGTGGCCAGCGGGGTCTGTCCCCATGTACCACACACATGAGAAACCATCCAATTGGACCCCAGCCCTCACGCCCCGCATCGCCTGTCCCCTGGCCCCAGCTTGAATGCCTCCTTCCTGCTCAGCCATTGCCACTACTCACTTTCTACTGCTTCACATGAGCACTGCAGAATACTAAGATAAATAGAGAATTTTAACCCCCCATGTTTTCAAAGAACTAAGTGGTTCCCCAAAGCCAGAGCAAAGTAGATCCTTCTTTGAGGGGATAGCTTGGAAACTATAATAAGAAACTTCAGCTGAATTTCCCAATTTGATTTTACATACATTTCAGGCTGGAGAAGGGTTCCGGAGAAGTGATTGTGACAGTAACATCACCTGTCACAGCAGAAACTGGAAACTGAGCTGTCAGCAGAGGAGGAATCATAAAAAAAAAGTAAAACAAACAACAGCACTTCAAACAGGGGCCACCCATAGAATGGGACAGTATTTGTAGAGTAATATGGTACTTTCAAAGACAGCTGAGTGGCCTGTGGATATGCTCACATACATGTGCAAAAGTGTCTGTATATAAGAATCTTAATTTTCACAATAAAATATGAAAAACTGATAAAAATAGTAATGAAAATGATTTTTAAAAGTACTATAAGAAAATATGTCAAGATTATCTGTGAATGGTAGGTTATGATGAGTTTTCTTTCTTCTTTGAAAGTTTCTACATTTTAAACATTCTTTTTAGTGAATACATATTACTTGAAATTTGGGAAAGTTTTATTATTTTAAGAAAAATAAATTTACATAAAAATTTCAATGATTTTAATTATCCTTTGGCTTAATCATGTGTACCCTTTCAACATAATCCTAAACAAAGATCATTAATGTTTTATGTAATGGCTCTACTGAGGTATATTATTATATATCATTATTATTTATATCAAATGATTATGTTATTAATTAAATAAAATAGTATTATAACACTATGCAGATCTTTATTGGTGAATTATTCATCAAACTTCTTGGTGATACTAAGTTATTCCTAGGTACCTCATTTGAAATCCTAAACAGAAGTCCTCATAGATTCTTAAAATGATCTAACATAGCTGAGGAGAAGGTTCTGGATTCCCGGGGTTTGGACACATCCACTACTCCCCTTCACCAGGCGAAACACAGCCAGGGTGCCGACCACACTTGGAGAGAGCCCTGTCCCACACCCCAGCCTTCAGGGATGTCCCTGGTACCTCCAGGCTGGCACAGTGGGCCCTGGGGTGCAGGTGGCCACACGAGCATGAAATCTATTCCAATGCCCAGATCACTTCAGAGCTGGAAGGAGTAGGGTAGGTGTCGAGTTTCCAGGCTCAAAGAATGGAAAGATCTCAAATGCTGATTTCGGTCTAGAAAATCCCCAAACGCATCTTGACAGGAACGTAAGATATCACTAATGGTTTTCAAATATACTGAATCCTCCAGGCACAAAGCAGGGATTCGCCTTCTCCTCCCCACCATGTCGCCATCTGCCAGCATGGAACTCACTGCATGGGGACCCTCCCGGTGGGTGCAGCCAGCTTGCTCAAGTGGTGACTAGCAGTCAGCAAGTATTTACCAGATGCCATGCCCTGTCATGGCACCAACAAGGCGTAGGGGTAAACAGCACTGAAGAGGAATATGGTCCAATGTTCCTCAAGCCTAGAGATCTTGTGAAAAGTTCAAATTCTGTTTCAGTAAGTGGATCAGAATCGAGACTGGCAAGTTTTCTGGTGATATTGATACTTAAAGTACATGGACGATATTTTAAGTGTTAAAGAGTCAATAGGCAAAATACATGCAATAAAGAAATAAATAGATAAATTACTATTGCTGAATGCCAAGCACCAGAAGAAGCATGGCCAATGAGTTTTGTCCCTGGGTTTTTCCTAGCCTTGATCTTAACAACAGGTGTCTGAAAGAACACCAAAGCCGCTTGGGCAGAGAGCTGATGCTATGGTCAGCCCTGTGCCCATGTGTGGATGGGCCCATTAGGCCAGCAGACACCTTGCTGTCCTGCTGCAAGTCCACCTCACTTTTAGGATCTCAGGATGAAGACAATGATTCCCTTGGGGATCTGGGGTGAGTGGTGCATATCCTGCAAGTACTGCCCACTGTGTAACTTCTTCAGTCCTCAGACTGCAGTCTTGCAATCCTCACATTCTAGAAGCCACTGAATACCACAGACCTGGAAACCTACAAATAATACTGAGCCAGCTACTGGCCAAGCAGAGATTGGAAAAGCGTAGAACTGATGATAGAATTACTCTTATCCAGGATTTATAATGGAATGTATCTTTCCTGTTAGAAGGTTTCCCCTATTCACAGTGAGAGTGAAGCACTCAAGAGACCATGTAAGCTCTATGTGGAAGGAAGATAAAGCTTATTTGTTCATAAAACCTCAAGCCTGAACCCAGATTAATTACATATTGGTCAACATTCTGTCACTGTGACAAGATATCTGAGATGAACAACTTGTAAGGAAGGATTATTACGCTTCACAATTCACAAGTTTAAGTGCAAACTTAGTTGCTTCTGTTGCTCCAGGGCTGTGACAGCACAGTGTCTTGTGGTGGGAAGAACATGACGCAACAAAGCTGCTCACATCATGATAGCCAGGAAGCACAAGAGTGACAGAAAGGAGCTAGAACCTTAGTCTTCCCTTCAGTCCACCCCTAATAACCTAACTTCCTCCCAGTAGGCCCCACCTCCCAAAGGTTCCACTGCCTACCAATAGCACTGACCTAGGGACCAAGACTTCAACACATAACTCAGGAGATGTTCAAGAGCCTAATTATGGCACATTTAACAGAATTTTCACTGTTAATAAATCCCAGATAAGGCACATACATGAATTCTGAGAAGTGACTGACAACCTGCTACTGTCTTCCTTGCTTACTTTTTCATCTTCAGCACCACTGCAATGCTTGACATTATCGACTGCCCAGTAAATATGTATGGACTAGCCAACTATTGACTGCTGTCTATGAGTACCTTATAAATTATAATATAATTACATACCAAACTTTTTTGTCTCTGTGCTAAGCACTCTGATATACAGACCCTACAGAACTGAAAGTTTTCACTGTGACCCTCTTGTGCTTAGCCTCTTCCTGTCCCTTTTGATAAGCCCAAATTGCCCACTCATTAATAGATAAATGCAAGGATGACACCTCCCCCCTCTAGGAAATCTCTCTGAAAACTGTTCCCAAGGCTAGTTGAGCTTCCATTCATTCTTCTTATGCAAGCTATGGAAATAGCTCCCTTCTTCCCTGGGAAGAATATGCTGCTGTGTCCTCAGGTTGCAGCTGCCCCAAGCAAGTCTCATGTTAATGGTACTCTGGTTGGTTATCTCCCACCATTCTTGATGGTGAGACTCTACGTATTTTAAGAACCCTCTGCTGCTCCACAGGCCACTCTGATGAGGAGAAAAAAGACAAGGGAGTCCTTGAATCTTGTCAGAAACCCCAAGGACAATAGAGTCACCCTGTTCCATAAACCATGCTCGGTTCTTTTCACTGAAGCACCACCCAAGCCTGTTCTTCCCCTGCTGCATCCCTGAAGCAAGTCTTTCATTGAATTTGCTTCCCAACTTAAGGCTGTCAACAAGATACATGTGAAAGTCCTTTGTTCAATGAACTCCAAGTCTTTGGATCCTTACCCATACAAACATGGTGCCAAGAATACAAATACTTTATGCTTTGATGCAATTTCACCAAAAGCAATTTAGAACCTCCATTGGCACTCTGCCCAACATAGGATCTGAATGAGTTAATCCATTTTTAAATGGCACTATAGAAACAAATAATTCAACTAATCCAAACATTAATGATCAGCATTTTTTACTGGTAATAGAGACCTTTAAAATACAGGAAAATTCTGAAGTTGTTTCCTCTAAGAACTCCTTAGGTGGTTCAGTGGAATAAGCACTTCCCTGGCAAGTACAAGGGCCTGAATTTAATCCCTAGTTCCAAAAAAAAAAAAAAAAAGAACTCCTCAGGAAGGTAGCTGGCCAAATAGCTCAGGGGATTAAGGTGCCTGCTTAGGAAGATGCAGGGACCAGGGTTCAATCCCCTGTGTGCTGTGCCAGCCCCATCCCCAGGGCATGCTAGGACAGCAATTGAGACTGGGCGTGGTGGTGCACACCTATAATCCCAGCACTTAGGAGGCTGAAAACAGGAGAATCACTACGAATCCGATCTGTGTAGTGAGACCCTGTAGACCCTCTACTAAACACATTTTTTAAAAAAGAAAGAACTCCTTAGGAAAATTTAAAAAGAAAAAAAAAACTTAATGATTTAAAATGCAAGTTCAACACCCTCCTCATGCACTCCCAACAGTTAATGGCACACCAGTCCCACTGAGGTCTTCTGAATCTTATTTCTTCTTCCCTCTTGCTCAGCTCTTCCTCCCACATCTTCAGAAGACCCTCTTTCCTCTCTTCCATGGTCTCTTCCAAGACTATCCTTTCACTGGACAATAAGTCCTCACCATATTTTTTAAATATGAAGATCACTTCAAGGTCAGTGGATTTATAACCTCAATCCTTGGTCAAGATCAGATGTGCAGCATCTGAAGTAAAGAAACAACTACAGAAAGATACAGGGGAACTAGATCAGAAATACTTTCTGAAGTAAAAAAAGAAGTGATAACTATAATGAAAGAAGTGCTTCTAAAGAAGACACTAATAAAAAATAGAGGAGAACAGAAAAATGATGGAATCTTTGAATGAGCAATATAGAAAAGAAATACAATGCATGAAGCAGATTCAAAGAGATACACAGGAAATTAAAACCTCAGTCACAAGCTGGCAAAATCATTTGAATGAAAGCAAAAATAGACCATCAGACCTTGAAGAACCATTGCATCTAGTGAAAAGGTAAGAAAAGAGCTCTTAAAAACAACTAGGATGCAGGAACAAAATAATTCAACATCTGCAAGACAATGAAAAGATGAGCAACCTAAGACTAATAGGCATCAATGAGAAATAGAGTCAATACAAATGATATAAAAAGAATATGGGAAGAAGTAATAGCAGAAAAGTTCCCAAATATGGGGAAACAATCTGACAATCAGATAACCAAAGCACATAGAACTCCAAATAACATCAGCCCAATTAGAACCACACCCAGACATATAATAATCAAGATCCCAGAAATTCAGCACAGAACAGTACACTAAAAGCTGCTAGAGAAAAGAAACAGATCACATTTAAAGGAAAACCCATGAGAATAACAGAAGATTTCTCTTTACAAACTATCAAGTTGGGAAGAGCATAGAGCAAAGTACTCCAAGTCTTGCAAGAAAACAAATTCCAACCCAGACTGATATACCCTGAAAAACTCTCTTTCAAGTATAATGGAGAAATGAAATACTTCCATGACAAAGAACAACTAAAGAATTTCATTTTAACAAAGCCAAGCCTACATAGACTACTAAAAGATATTCTAGAGATTAACAAAAATGACCACAGCTCTGTGAATGAGAATGGAAAGAACCCACCAAATAGGGAAAACAATCAAAAACAGGAGAAATAGAGGTATTCAAAAGCAGTTTTTCAATTATTCTTTTGTATACAGCAGCAAAATATTTCCATCAGCATACTCTGAAGATGAACTTCTCCTGCACCCTATGGGTCATGATTCTGTCCGGGCCTACCGGGTAGATATCAAGGAAATAGCAGTAGCTCAGTACCACAAGTGACACCTGGCCACCAGTAAGCATCATGGACACTGTCCATGTCCACTACATACTAGAACTTTGTGAAATATCCTATCCCCAAACTGTTAGAAGTGCTGGTCATATATTTGCTGTTCCAGTATTTACAATATATTATATTCTTAGTAATTCTTTACTATCATGAAAATTTTTTCTTAGTACAATTGTTTTGAGTTATTTAATTTTTAATATTTAATTTCTGAATATTGTTTAATCTTAATTTTGTTTTAAGATTTGTACTGTACCTTTGACTTACAATCTACTTATAAGACATATTATGATATTTTCTCCTAATATTACATACTTTAGGACGTATATTTCCATTTTCCATTGGAAAAAAAGAAAGATCAAATTTGCATATCCCAGCTAAGTAGTTCTTAAACCCAAGGAAAGACAAAAGTTCAGCAAAAATTAAAAGTTGTCCTTGGAACATGGATTCTGAGACTTCTTATGTCTCTCTCAGTTCACGTGACTGCCAAAAGTGTCAAATATCTGAATCAAAATTTGACTATGCACACATATGAAGGATATAAGCCTAAGAAAAGGTCTTCTAGTAGCTCTCCCTAAAATCTTTTCATGTCAAAATTGATTGACTGAAAATCTAATCCAACACACTGGAAAAGATGGAAGCCATCTGGATCTCATTGACATTTGCCATCTACCTTCTAGATTCCTCTGATCTCCAAGTGACAACATTGTGATCACCTTAGCTACTGCCTGTGGTCTTCCATCAGGGTGTGCTTCTTACAAGGACATTATCTGGTACCATTACATAACATAAGCTGCAATGAAATGTCTGGGTGTCACCCTATTGGACTCATGAGTCCCAAAATACCACACTCACACTCTCACCCTGAGCCTCCACACTGGCAGGACATCTATAACTGAAACCCCACAGATTCTTCTAAAGCCAATGGATCACTGTGGAGGCAGTTTTCTCAAGAATATCAAATCAGGCAGCAGATAAGTTTGACAAGGACAGCTGCTTTTGCCCATGACCTCTAGACCCAGCCCCCAGTCACAGGAAGCCACAGACTGTATCCTCAGTTATCTCTCATTTTTCTCCTCATAACCATTCTTTCCCTTCCCTGTTGGTTTTGACACTTTGTTAAAATGAGATTCTTAAAATTCCTTCCTCTAATCGTATTATTCCGGATGCCAGAAATTAAACCTTAGCAAATCAAGACGATGAGTAAAGTGTCAGGCAAACCTACTGTCATCAAACTTCTCTTTTCTCTAGGCTGAGGTTGGGGGTCTTCTGCTGACTCTAGGTGAGACAGGGTCTTGAGTAAGAGGTCTTCTAAGAACCCTAACATGTGCTGTCTCTGCTCTCTGTGTACTCACTGCACTCTCTCCAGAGTCATAAATGCTACTCACTCATCTGCTCGCTTGGAAACACTGAAATTCGACTGTAAAGGCAAAACTCACATGGAACTGCTGGCCAGTGAGTCTGACACTGCAATTGACATGAGTTATGCAATTTGGAGTGAAAAATCAAAATCTGACCAAATGAGACTTGGTTTCCCTCTTGACCAAGAAGTAAGAGACTCTAAGTGACTGAATATAACCCTTGTGTGACTTGGCTTCTGCAGCTGTTTCTCCCACGCATCTGGATGAAACCCAGATTTCCCGTCTAATGAATGGTAGGCCATCGAACAATCCTCCTGTTCCAAGAAGAAGTAGCTTTGGCTGCCTTTTCTCACTAAATGTATACAAGAACTTTGCCCTTCCCAAGGCAGAGCCCTCTCTCGGGGTCTCCTCATGCTCAGCATTCTAAGTGAAATGAGCTTCCTGGTGTTCTGGTTGATTTCCTTCTACACCAGCTGTGGCTTCAGTGCCTAGCAATTTTGTACCCAATTTAGACAAAGAATGCAAGAGGATTGTTAAAATTTAGAATCACCATTGTGTTATGGTAGTGAGATTACCAAGAACTGCTTCATCTTTCACAAAATCTCTACAGAAGTAGATTTTCCTAATAGTCTGTACATCTCCTGACCTGAAGGGGAAAAATGCATTTCTCAGTTCCTACACAAATATAACCAACTTCAAAAAGAAATTCCTAAGAGCATCTTTAAAATGTCAGTATCTTCCAGGAAGATACTTGAGATGTGTTGCGAGTCAAGGGTATTAGTTTCTTTAAATTTTTTTTTTACTTAAAAAAAAAAAAAAAACTAGCCTGTTTCCTTGGCAGACATGTTAGTGTTTGGTTCAGAAATGACCAACAACTCAAAGAGCTTTGATTACCTGCCACTGCTTTTCTCCAAAATGCCAAACTAACAGCATCTGATCCCAACCAAGTGAGGCATTCGCAGCGAAAAATGTCTTTATAATGGGGGCAGGGAGAGGGGGGGAAAGCAGGGGTAATTTTTTCCCAATATGTTTGTCATTATTATAGGTTATATATACGGAAGGAAAGTTAATTAAGCTTTAAAAAAATCCATCACACATCAATGGCTGCATTTTAATGAGTACAAAAAGTTGAGGTGTTTACTACCAATTAAAGTGGTTTTTAAATAAGCATTAATTAACACAGAAATTCAGAAGAAAGTTATACCTTGTCAAAGAAAGGCCAGTGCAGGCTATGCCCACTTCTGCTCCCATTCATATTCAGATAGTAATTACCACCAACCCTATATTTTCCATAATAATGAGGAGATGCTGTCATGTCTGTCAAACAACAACACACACACAAAAGTGCTAGAATTAGAAATTCTCAACCTGAAGTAAACTTTTCAGAATTTTTTTTCCTTTCTGGGTTTTTTCCTCATCCCTGTCAGAGTTATTCAGAGAGCAGTTTGGCCTGATGGTGAGGGTGGGTTTCTTTCTTCTTAGACCCTCCAGGGGAACCTGCTGTGGAGCCCTCTTTGGTGGGAGAAGTGTTTAGCCCACATCTGCTGATCAGAATGATTGCACAATGGTGATTTAAAGGGGCCTGTGGCTCTTCTTTTGTTTCTTAATAATTACGTTAATTCCACAGTCCGACTTCCACTACTTGGCTTCCTTTTAGGAAATTCTAGTCCAAGGAGGGGAAAGGTATAAAATCTTTAAAGCCTTCAAAGTCATTCAAAGGCAGATGGCCTCATCTTTGAGTGAAAAGCACTGGGAATATGCTGGAATCTGGGGTGGGGGGGACCTCTGAAGATGCCTTAGAGTGGAGTAGGAAAAAGCTTCTCAAGCACCTCAAAACAACAGGTTCCAAGGTATGGTCCCCAACCTTACAAGTCAGACAGTGGATGTGACCTTTTTTTTTTTTTTTTTTTTTTTTTTTTTTTTTTTTTTTTGTACTGGGGATCAAATCTGAGGCTTCTTCAATGAGCTACATTCTTAGCCCTTTAAAAAAAAAATATTTTGAAACAAAGTCTCCTAAGTCCCTAAGTGGCCCAGGCTGGTCTCAGACTTGTAATCCTGCTACCTCAGCTGCCAGAGTTCTAGGCTTACAGTCCCGATCCTCTAAGCAGATACTGGATTTTCTAAGTGATAGCCTTTTTATAATCAAGATGATCAATAAACAGTATATAAATTAATAAAAATGGGGTAATACTTCTCCACTGCTCCTGGGAATGTAGACAATACAACCATTATGGAAATCAGTGTAGAGACTCCTCAAAACACTAGGACTGGAAATCCCATTCAATCCAGCTATCCCCAAAAGAGCTGAAAATATTATATCATAGTGATATATGTATGCCTATGTTTATAGCAGCCCAATTTGTGATAGCTAAATCTTGGAAACAACCAAAATGCCTGAGGAATGGATGAAAAAGATGTGGTGTTTTTATACAATGGAGTATTACTCAGCTATAAAGAAAAATAAACTCAAAGCCTTTATATATAAGTGGATGCAACTTAAAGATATACTCATAAGTGAAATAAACCAGACCCACATGTTGTAAACATCATATTGCCTCCCTAGTATAAGAATTCAAAAGAAGAAATAAAAATTGAAAGGTATAACACAGCTAACTGGAAAACAAGAACTTAAGTATTAAACAATGAAGAAAGAGAAAGGAAAAAATTTAGGAAATATGGCAGGGACAAAACCATACATTTATATAAACAAGATGGTTAAGGCAATGGTCCTAAGAATCTTCATCAGATTTTTAGAATTCTTACCCCTACTAACTCTATATGTTGATATCTATGAACTAAGCAGCTATACTGGGGATAGCAATGTGTAATACTAAAACCATGCTTGAAGTATCTGTCATTTTGGTCTTCTAAATGAGTGCTGCTTCTAATGTCATACCAATTATTGCTATACTCTCTTTAAAGTAATGTTTGAAAAAAACAAGGGGGGGATAATAAAAGAGATAAGAAAAAATTGTCAAAATAAAATTTTTAAAAATGGGGGGTACAGTTTTTCCTATCCTAGGGGTTGGAAATCTCAGGCTCCCTCCCCAGTAGATCTTTCCATTAGCAAAATGTTTAGAAGCTGAGCTGTGAATCAGAAGCTCCCTTGGAGAACACAAAGCCGCAGCAGGGAGGCAGGATGGTGTGGGAGGATTCTGTCCAAGGAATTCCTCCTGCCAGAGCCCTGGTCATTTCTGCCCCAGTAGCTTCAGAATTTCTATTTATGATAGGGTTAGGAAGCAATCTAGTTGGAAGGGCTTAAAGAATCTCTTCTGGAAGCCACATTTCAAGGCAAAAGTGCCAATTTTAATTAGGCTAAGTGTTCCTTGCAGTGGCCTGGCCTGCTCACATCAGGCTCTACTCTTTGCTGTGGATTGCTGAGGAGAGAGGGGTTGCCCAGGGTAACTCAGCTTTGTGTCACCCTCAATACCTAGCAGGACCTGTGATCAAATGCATGTTAAATGTATGACAAATGGTTTTTAGTATCATGCCAAAGACAGTAAGTACATACACCAAGCTTGGTGTACATCTGTAATTCCAGCACTCTGGGAAGCAGAGGCAGGAGGATTGCAAGTTTAAACACAGCCTGAGCAACTCAGGGAGACCCTGCCTAAAAATAAAAAGGCTTTAGAATCTCTCTCTCTCTCTCTCTCTCTCTCTCTCTCTCTCTCTGTCTCTCTCTCTCCCTCTGTAAATACATGCATGGGTTTGAGATTTGCTCCCTTATACCCAGTGGCCTCTCTCTAATTCCATCACCAGTAACCAAGTTCTTGATCTGGACCAACCCACTTGCATACCTGTCTTCATCACAATTAAACTTAAGAAAAGACTGAGAATGGGCCAGAAAAAAATCTGAAAAACAAATGTCAAAAAATTGAGCTCAGAATGTGTTTTGGTCACACTTCCATTATCGGGCACAATGGCTGCGATACACAACTTAAAGGAGGAGTTTATTTGACTCACAGTTTTAGAGGGCTCGGTCCATGGTCAGCTCCCCCTCAGGTGGACATCACAATGGAGGAGGTAGTAGAGGAAAGCCATTCGCTTCATGGCATCCAGGAAGCAGAGGGGAAAGGAAAGGAGCCATGACCCACCTAGGCACACCCGTGTGCTTTTCTAAACCACCAGGCCTGCTCTCAGGCCAATTGAGCTGACAATCAAGATCAACCATCACAGAAAGAAAACATGTGGGCAGATGTCCGCAGCCCAGGAGCCCAGAGGAAAGACAGGATGGGGACACCCTGCCTCCAAGCTGCAAGACACGCTTTCTGAACATCGGTGTGTGCTGTGTCTCTGTCATTGGTCTGATCCGTGGGTACAGGGAGGAGCAGTCTTCTGAGAATAGCTTGTGTATCATAGAGGAGAACACTGAGAGCCTGGCGAGCTCCCAAGCCCCCAGCGCAAGACAACCCACGATCAGGCACACTGCCCCCGGGCCGTAGCTTCTCACTGCCTTCACCGCCACTGCATTCATGGAAGGTGCTTGTCTGGGTATGACTGAAATACACAGGGGAGGGCGCTTCTTTTTGGAAAACTGTGTTTTCCCCATGGCATAGGTGAGTGTGGCGAGCCTTCATGGTCAGGCAAAATGAAGTGCCCTTTTTCTGGAACCTTCAGTTACAGTGCACCCATTGTCTTATTAAAATGGAAAGAACTCTCCTGGATGTGTGTTGCATTCTGCCATTTATCAGAATCGGGATAGATGGTGCCTTTGCACTCAATTTGGACAATGAAATGAGTTTCATTTTTATTTATGGGCTTCATAAATCCGTTTCACTTGCTGCTTTTCATGCCCCAGTTCCATGCTGTTGTATTGGGATTTCCCACCCTGCCAGGCAATTAAACCAAAAACTCAGGGAAGAAATTTTTTTCTTTACAAAACTGTTTCAAATTCAAAGTACACATAAATCATCTTCATTTTGGATCCAATATATTTAAGGGATGGGGCTTCAAGTTTTCTTTCTGAGCACCCAACTGCCCAGATTAATTCTTTTGCTGTCACCACTGAGCCCTCATTTCAATACAAAATTCCAGGATGGAAAAAACTCTTATGTCAGTCACTGTTTCCAAACCTGGTGCCACGACCGTGAAAAGACAGCATGGTGGCTGTGTGGCTGAAGACTTCGGAAGCACCAGGGGTTACATACCTGACCACAGGGGCTTAGCGAGCAGCAGGGGCCTGGGAGACACTGGAGCAGCAGCAACATTAGTTCCACATTCTACACCAGATTTAAACACAGACAAACAAGTCCCAAACCAGCCAGATCAACCACACGGACCTCACCTCTAAAGGAAGGGTGGAGAGAGGCAGCCCTGCCCCTTGGCCCGGAACTTTCCGCTGATTCTCTAAATATAGAACAGAAGGCTTCTACCCGATAAGGCTGCACCCCGTGGGATTCTTTAGCTCCCATCCAGTCTCATGCAGCTTGTGAGCTGGGTTGAGGCACAGTTCAGGGCCGTCATATGACAATCAAGGGACAAATGCAATAAAACTTTATCTAGACAGAAACTCAGTTATCTGAAATTTGTGAGGTGTAAGACATAGGACTGAAATTTATTTGATGTTTTCTAATTCAATTACCTCTTCTTCCCTTCCTCTCTATCTATCTATCTATCTATCTATCTATCTATCATCTATCTATCTATCCATCCATCCATCCATCCATCCATCCATCCATCCATCCATCCATCCATCCATCTATCTATCTATCTATCTATCTATCTATCTATCTATCTATCTATCTATCTATCCATCCATCTATCTATCTATCTCGGCTAGTGAAAGTGAGAAACACTTAAATCTGGCCTCACTAGGCTAGAAGCTACTTAAGAGCAAGAACCTAGTGGAAATGGGGGTAAGTGCCAAAGGCTGCTCCTCCGTGAGTTAAGGCTGTTTAAGATCAGGATGCACAGCTGGCTTCTGCAGTGTCCACAGAAGGCACCCAGGCCATGGAAGGCACTCCTCATTTGCTATGAAACTGCACACAAGGTGAGCGGGTTGCTTCAACTGTCAAGCCTTGGGTGACGAGGGTTGCTCCAGATGCTCACACTGACAGAGAAGGTGTCCCTTCCTCCTCTCTGCAGAGCCAGGGAAGACGAGCTAGCAAGCAAGAATTTGTACGTGTGTGTACAGCACGATGTTGACACGGCTGACACAAGTGTTTTGGCCCAGCTGGCAGGTATCTCCCCAGAGTGGAGATGGGTGGATCAGAATGTGATGAGAATGTCACCAACCATTAGGATCATCCATCTTCCTTCTGGCTTCAAAGCCTTGCCTAGGAGGGAGAGAACAGAGTGAACACAAGCGCAACTCTGCTTCATTTAGCAGTTACTATTATTATGAAAAATTAATGAACTGATTTATATCACAGTCCCTTGAACCTTTGCTAATGTGGGTCTATTCCTTGAACCTGATGAACTAAGGAGTCAAGATCTATACCAGGCCAAAAAGAATCTAGAGCCCAAGCTGTCCTAGCTGCTCCAAGGCCACAAAGTTATGGAACTTCCTGCCTCAGCTGCCTGCCAGCCCTGCTAAACATTCCTCATGCTACACAACATCTCAGGAAGGGCTGAATTCTACCTCTGGGACTCTGCAGGCTAAAACAAGCAAGAGAAATATCAGCTAGAATAGCGCTGCCTCCATCCCACTGGATTATAAAATGGCACTGAAGTAAAATTCCTCAAAGAACAAAATGGTGTTTGAAAAAAAAAAATCACCCTCCTTCATAGCACTCAACAGAGACGAGCCTGCACAGGCCACTCCACATCCTTGTTCCTGATGTGCACCACACACAGGCACTGTGCGAGAGGCATCCTTCACATCACAGCACACTGCAGGTTGCTCTGTGTGCTGGCCAAGAGCAGTAAGTGCCTTGAAGAAAGGGAGCCTTCTTGTCAATTGCACAAATACACATGCAGAGGGTAGTGGGTGTCCTACAGGTATCGTCTGCTAGAATGGCAAGGCAGCCTGCGTGCACAGTGTGTGTGTGTGTGTGTGTGTGTGTGTGTGTCTAGGTATAAATACACAATACTGTGATCAAAACACATGGTGAGCATTTATTTTTAAAATTTATTACAGTAAAATAAGCATTGCCATTAGGCCCCCTCAAAGATCCTTCCACTTATTGAACACATGTATCCCATCAGTCTTGCCCCTTTCTGAGGCAGTTCTGGAGCCCTAAGGTGTGACATAAAGTGCAGTGGGTGCTGGGGCCAAGGGTCATCCGACAGAAGGGAGGCTGGTAAAAAGCTCGGGCGTGTCCTCGCCCACCTTGTCACAGATCTGGCACCACACAACTTCTGGCTCTTCCCTCTGGTCAAACTGGCCAGGGAAGGCAAACACTTTTAATTGACTCAGGACATTGGAGTAGCTGCGAGAGCACACACAAAGACATTCAGAAAAGAGGACTCACAGAACTGCTTCAGAAAAAATCAGATGAGGAGGAGTATTCAAGGAGAATTGATGGCAAGGTATCTTTTACTGGGATAAATTTTTAAAATTGAGCCATTCCTCATACTTTTTAATCATACCTCATATATGTTTATGTTTGTGTATGCACACAGTTAGACACATATACATATATCCACACACACATGCATATCCAGAAAGTCCCTCTGTACCCCTCATTCAGTCACAACCACCATCCCTCAAAGTGACAGGTATCCTCTTACAGTAATCACTTCTTTGCACTTTAAAAATAATTTATCACCTAAACAGACATGTTTAAGTACTGGTCTTGCCCATATTATATTCATTATATTATGTTATATTATGTTATAGTATAGTATATTAATGTATTTGGTACAGGGTCTCATGACACAGCTCGGACTCATAGTGGATCCTCCTGCTTTCAGCCTCCCCAGTGCTGGGATTACAGGTGTGCACCACCACACCTGGTCTCGGTGGGGCCAGCATGGCATTGTTGATGGGGATTGAGCCCTGGTCCCTGCACTTGCCTAAGCAGGTGCTTAGTCCACTGAGCTATCTCACCGGACCTCCTTCTTAAAATTTTGACACCTTCTGATTCTCTAGGTTGCTTCTCCACACTTCCTTCTGGCTTCTCCATGCAGTTCCTGAGCACCTGCATTCTGTCAGCAGTGTGGTCTTGGAGGAGCCCGTCATGGCTCTGCCACTAGTGCTGTCATACTAGCCTGCTTCCACTTCAGACTGAGATGGGGCCTTGAGCAAGCCTGTGGAGGTGTCTGACAGTGCCACAGGCACACAGTCTTGGTGGTTTCTTTTTGTGATCCTAGAAGCTGTTAATATTTAGCTATGCCTGACTACTAGGAGTGATACCACAATTGAGTGCACCTTTTTCATTCTGTAGCTGAGTTTTGAGAAGCCTTTAGAAGTCTCCGAGGAACACCAGAAGACCTAGAAGTGTCTTTGTTACCAGTTAAAAGCTGTTACAGCTTTGGTTGGCCAGCTTCCTGTATCAGACTTATTTCTTTAGGAAGTCCTAATTTCTTTTAGAAGAGATAATACCTTTAAAACCAGAATCTAGCACAAGAGATACTTTCTGGACATTTTTTCCCAAGGCTTTTCAGTGGAACAAACTAGGAAATATTATTAATTGAAAGTCCTGCCAGGGATGTAGCTCAGTGGTGTAAGCACCTTCCTGGCAAGTACAAGGTCCTGAGTTCAATCCCTGGTTCCGTGAAAAAACAAAACAAAGTCCTATCATTTTTGTCTTTATGTAGCAGTTAAAAATACATTTAAATTAAAAGCCAAAAATTAAAAACACCATGTAAATTTATGTTGAGAATTTCTATTCAAATTCAACAACACTGAGTTCTTATTTAACCACTTCTTTACAACACTAAGATCACCTTTCTTCCATTCCCAGAATACTGATCCTTTTCTTGAGTGTGGTACTTTTTTTATGAATGGAACTCAGGACCTTTGCATTGAGCTACATCTCCAGCCTCCCCCCCCCCTTTTGTTTTTCTTCCTGTTTTGTTTTTTGAGATAGCATTCATGAGGTTGCCCAGGATAGCCTTAAATGTGCGGTCCTGCCTCAGCCTTGCATCATAAGGATGTAAGAATCCCAGGATTCTTGTTCTACCCCACACCTCTTAAACTGGCTCCCCTAGGAGACACCACACCTTTCACTGGGTAACTTACCAGCAAGAGAATTGCACTGCTTTCAGTTCCTGAGGCTGGGAAGCCCCAGACTGAGGCACCAGCAGGCTCAGAGCATGGTGACAATATTCTCCTCTTCAAAGATAGAGCCTTCCTGCTGCCTCCTTACAGGGTGAAAGGGGAAGGCAGCTCTTTTTGAGGAATATTTTCTCGGATTTTTATCAGTTTGGTTCCCTTGCATTGGTGTTCTTGTGATCCTCCTAACCATATGCTTTGTGTTTTTTACCTACCTCCATATTTGGCACTTTTTCCTTAACCTTTCTCTCCTTTAAATTTTCATGATCAATTTCTTAGTTCTATCAAGATACTCTCTGTTGTTTTTATTCATTCTTTGGACCCCTCAAGTTTATTCTTTTTCTATGAAATAATGTATTTCCACTTCTTTCCTGAGTTGCCATCTTATTTCTGACTAATCTAGTTATGATCTTTTATATCTTATATGATTTTCCTAATGTTTTTCAGTCCATTTGGAAACAGTAAATTAATTTTGATATAAGTGCAAGCTTTGGAGTGCTTTTAGTGTGTGTGAGGGCATTGTTCATTCTTAATTTTTTATTACCTTTGTGTGGGACTTGATATTGACTTTTTTGTTGCATTTTCCTGTGAAATTGGTTTTCTTAAACTATGGAAATTAAAGAGGTCAATTTTTTCTAACTTCACAGAGCTCCCTCTTCTGTAGTTTCTGAAGTGTTTAAAAATAGAAAAATATGGTCTATGCACTCAGCAGTACAACACAGCACGAAGTCATGAGTTCAAGTTCTAGTACCAAAAAAAAGGAAAAACAAAATTGTGATATTTTGCTCCCTGAGATTTCTGGCTGCTCTTCCCCTCATTTGCTCTGGACTTTCCCCTTCTTGTCCAAGTCCTGCTCACTTTTGATGTTGCTCCCAGCCTTTTCTCCTTCCTTCCCTTGAGGGCCCTGCTCAGATGGCATTGCACCAGGTCGCTTCCAAGAGCCTCAGGGTCACAGCCCCTCAGAGCCCCCTTATCCAGAACTCCTTGCCCTCACCAGGTGTCAGGGCAGGAAGCTGGGAGTCTTTGCCAGTAGCTTCCCAGTGATGGGCAGCTGGTGACTTGGGGGCTCTGTTCCCAGGGCCACTCTGAAGCAGCATGTTCCTTTTCATCTCTCATATAGCATGCAATCTTTGGCTACTGGTATTTTGTCTCCAACTACGTCTATTTTGTTGTGTTGTTACCTTGGGGTTTTTTGTTGTTGTTTTGCTTTTGCAAATGTTAGCTATAAATTTTTGATCCTGCTGTTTAGTTGCTGTGTACATCTTTATTTGGGTAAGGTGCCGTTGCCATAGCATCATCCTTTAAGTCAAGCTCATTTGTGCTTCCTCTTGATTCCTGCCCTTTGTGAGTCATGAGTCTGTCTTGCACAGAAGCCCCCTATCATATGGTCTGTGTGTGCTTGGGAACAGCAATGCGTGGACAGCCAGCCATGAGTGTGGAGAGGTTGTTAATGCAGAGCAAAGCTTAAAAAAAGTCGAAGATGCCCTCCCTGTCCTAGGGGTTTCTGACAAAGAATCCAGTACACCTGTGCTCAGGAAGATGTCCCTACGTCACTGCGATCCCAGTGCCAGCGCTCACTGGCTCGCTGTGCTGGCTGTGGTAGGTCACCTTCTTGGGACTTCTGTGTTTCCACCCGCAGAACGCAGAGCATCTCTCCCTTGCCCTGGTCCTCTGTAGCCTGCCTGTGGGGAGGAATGAAATAACAGAAGCATTTGTGCTCTGGCCACCAATGGCCTGCACCCTTCTTCCTCTAGTCTCTGCCCCTCCATGCTGTGCACAAGGAGTGCCTGACACGTGTGAACATCTGGTGTTTGCACCTTGAGAAAAGCAGTTAAAACCCTATTATGTGACAATTAACTTAAAAAGCTCCTCAGCCTTGTCAACTATGACAAAAGTTAATGTGCCCATAGTTGAGGGCCAGCCTCCGAAAGGACCCTTCACATTGAAGAAGTGGCCTTCACTTCAAAAGTCAACCATCAGAAGATGAGCAAGGGCTGAGTTTTTAAAATGCATTTTTTATTATTCAGCCTTCAGCAGAAATGTCACCTTTCTAAAGCAAGCTGTTATCATGCGCTCCCCGTGCCAAATAGGCGCCTCTGAGGAGCAGGATTTTATCTCAACATTTTTAGTGATTTGTGTTTCTCTTTCAAGGAGCTCCATGCCTTAAGGCACCTGAAACACCAACAGCACAAGAAGGTAAGGTGACACGAGGAGCCAGCTCCCACACATGAAACAGGGATTTCTGAAAAACAGGTCGAGGGTGGGATCAAAGCGGTGGTCTGTAGTCACCCTGCCCACTAATGTGTGTCCTCTCCTCGCAGCACATTGTTTACCGGTGGGCTCCTTGGTTTAGACCAGATTCTCAAAGAAACTCTGTTTTGTGACAGGGCCCCCGTCAGCAGGCTCAGCCACATGACAGGCCTAGTAGCAGCCAGCACAACTGCGGGCAACGCTTGCCAATAAGCCAGATGCTGCCACATATTGGCATCTGGGTCCTGGAATAGCAACCATGTTCTCAGTCTGGCTAGGGATTCTGACCCTAGCTACGGAAGGAGACAAAGGAAGGAAAGAAAGAGATGGAGCGAGGGGAGGGAGGGCAGACTGGAGAAGAGTCTCTTGGTAATTTCCCTACCATGGATTTAGAGCTTCCACAACAAAAGGCTCGCTGGAAAGCTGCAACCGACTGTGCTGCTGCAATGGGCGGAAGAGGTAGGGATGGGAGCATTCTAAGCCCTGCGAGTTGTTTTGGCACCTGGGAAATGGGGGTGGCTGATTCAAAAGGAGACAGCTGCAGCAGGCAGCAACTGCTCTCCCCTCTGCTCCTCATCCATGATAGCCCACAGTGGAGATAAGCTATGGGATATAGCTTCAATCTGCAGCCCAGGGACAGAGCAGCAACATCAGGAGGGCTGCCGCCCCCACTTTCTGGATGCCAGGATTTGCCAAGAGAGCAAGGCCAACCAACAGCGAGGGCAAGGCCCTGTCCCCAAACAGTGAGCTCCTCACACTCAGGGGCGCTCTAATCACGGTGCCACTGTCTGACAGTGACTCCTCCTTGCTGTAGTCACTGCAGGTGTAGCAGGCCAGAAGGTGTGGGCTGGAGCTCCACTCAGGACTTGGAGCGGGACACGAGAAGCAAATGGCAGTTCTTTCTCAAAACATCAGATGCTATCTGACTCCCTTTTCACTCCAGATCACACGGGTGTCCAGGGCTGCTGAGGCCTTGCACTTGAAAGGTATAAGCAAGTGCAAATGAGAGGTAGGCTCTGTAGAGGACAGCACCGGGGCTGCTTCTCAGCCAGAGGGCGAGTCCCTTTGGGTCACACTGGCTTCTCCGTTCGCCTGGTTCCCCACCCAAGATGCCCTGGCCATCTCTACTTGTCTATGCACGTGCGCATGCACAGCAAAGGAACCAGAAGGGGAATCTTCTGCCCAGCGCTAGAAAAAGCAGTGCAAAGCCTGTCCTACCTAAGGCAATGTAGGCAGCAAGATCCTTCCTTAAAAGGATGGCAGATTACTACAGGTGAGTCCTGGCAAAGCCCAGAGGGAGGGGGATCAACTGTGGACACTGACTCCCATCCACTGAAAACAAAACTGTGCAGGTGCTTTTCTGACTTCAAGTACACATTTGGCCAAACTATATTTTATTAACAGCCTCAGCTAACATTTTTGGTACTTTAAAGAAGATCCCAGATTGTGCATTCGGCCCTCACCCCCACCCATGCAGACACAGCCTCCAGAGTGTACCAAATTTCAGTTTCCTACTATGAAGCTGGATGCCGGTTTGCCAGAGGTAAAAAACCTTGCCTATCCAGAAAGCATCCCCGGCTGAGTCCTCCAGTCTAAGGAAAATACAGAGCTGCAACATTATACTTTCAGCATCCAATGAGAACATTCTGGTATCCTTCCCAAACTTGGCTGTAAGTCTCCGCGTTCTGATTCCAAACAATGCAGAGACTAAATACTGAATTTCAACTGCAGCTCCGCTTGAGAAAGAGCCCAACAATACACAAGTAACCAAAAGAATTAAATTTTAATTTGATGTTTATGCCATCTATTGCAAAATTGACCTAAGATAACAGAAGCTATGAATAAAAGATTGCTATGACAGAGCAGGTCTGCAACTCTGGGGAGCCAGCCCATTCCCATCCCAGCCCCTCTTCATCCTCCTCTGGTTTTCTCTCCAGTCGCTGCCTTTCCCACTTGCAGTTCTGTGTCCTGTCTGCATTCCCTGCCTTCCCTCCAGCACCCTTTCCCACCACATGGGCACTTCCTGCGGTCACCTCCTGGGAAACATGCTGTGGCAATGTTTTCAGACTCAAGCATCTGGGTGCCCCAGATGAAGGCACAAAGGGAACACAGTGAGACCAAAAACTACAGTGAATGACTGCTCAACTTCTGCGGATGGCCCACTGCTACTGTGGACTGCTGCACTGTGTTGGATTATTTTGCTGAATTCGTGCACCTATAGTATTTAGGTGCCAATGAATGCCCATCTCTGACAGGACTGAACAAAAAAAGGAGATACAAAGAAAGGACCATTTTGTATTTGTATACACAAAATAGGATAGATATACAGCTACTTTTGCTTAGTTCAATGAGAAGAAAGATTTGTACTAATAGTGTTTGAATAGGATATCCTGTCTGCTTCTTGTACTATGGATAACCACTAAGAAGATAACAATGTACAATGTATTTATTAGTTACTGAAACTGTCCTATTAATCAGCTTTGATACTGTCTCATTGCTATTTGTTTCTCAATAAAATAAAATTTTCTAAAAAGCACATTAAAGAAAATAAACAGTCCCTCATATATTCCCCCCAGAATAAATAAAAATAAAAATTTATTACAAGAGAAGATATATGAGCACTGATCACCCCCAGAATGTTGCCCCTTACTTCAGTTCTCCCACCGTTCTTGCCACCTTTGGAAGCAGCTCTGGCAATCCTGTCTTGTGGCTGCCTCTATGTTCTGTGTCAATTTGAAATGTTCACAGAAATTCTGTCAAACAGAAACATTGTGGTGTGTCCTCACCCAGCTCACCCACTGCTCTGTACTGTGCCGCTTCTGGTCTTCTCCAGTGCTAACCCATGCAAGATGAACTTTCTGAACCAATTCAGGACATCGAGGCGACTATGATGCACAACTGAAAGCACCCCCACAGTGGGGCTTCCAGAACGTCTTCGGAAAGTAGCAAGAATGAAGGGCTAGGTGTGCTGCAAGAGAGGTGGAAGGTTTAGGGGAGGATGAACAGCAGTGGTTCTTTTGCTATAACAAACTAATGTAAACATTTGGTGTCATTTTTGATCACACCATGCAGTAGGTGGGAGCAATAAGCTCAAGTTAAGCTGAGCCGGTGGTTCTCAGACTTGGGAAGGCCTCGCTCACCCACAGACCTGCCAAGGACACAGGCAGGCGTGAGATGAGGGTGACATCTCGCATCTTCCATTTAGGTCCCAGGAATGCACTGTTGGTGGTCTAAGGCTTGTTTCTCTGTGTTCTCCTAAGTCTTTCACTGGCAAGTTATTTCAAACTTAAGGAAAAGCAGTGAGAGTAAAAATCACCTGATTCTCTTGACCCAGATTGGGGACCACTTTTGGGAAATCACTGAGCTAAGCCAAATTGTGTCAAAAGTCTGATACAAAGAGCAAAGTCACCTGGCAGGAGGTAACGTCTTCTAAAGAGCAGAGATCAGAACACGACCCACACAGAAAGCCAAGCAATCCTTTTAAAGCAAAATGTGGGAAGGAGAGTCACACAATGACAAGCAGGCAAGCTGCCCTGGGGGTGGCAGCTCAGAGGGTATCACTGTCCCCATGGGGGTGGCAGATGGGCGAGCTCCGTTGGGCTTGCTCCCTAGGGGCTGCAGAGGGAGCCTACAAGCAATCCACAATCTCTCAGCATAAGCTGGTTTCAAGAAGAAAAGGAAAGCAATTATTTGATAGGGAAATTCTGCTCTGTACGCCCCAGAGAAACAGACAAGAGGGTGATTATAGGCCCCTCCTTTATATTCTTACACTTCATTCAGAACTTTATCTCTTACCTGAATTTCTGCAAAAACTTCTAACTGCTCTCCCTGCCTCTAATCTCTAATTCTCTCCAATTTATTTTCCATTCTAACCCTAAAATTATCTTAACAGTCCACTGTCTAAGAAACTTCCCTAAAAAAAAGGGTGGGGCCAGGGAGATGGCTCAGTGGAATAAGCACTTCCCTGGCAAGCGCAAGGGCCTGAGTTCAATCCCCAGTTCCACCAAAAAAAAAGGAACTTCCCTAGTTCCCCACAGTCTAGCAAACAAAGCCCACACGTCTTAGCATAACATCTAAAGTGGCCCAGGCCTACATCTCGCACTCACAGACCTGCACACCAACGCACATCCACACCCATCTTTACACACAACTGAGGGGCTGAGGGGTGTGTTCTGTTGTTTTCTTTTTGTGTTAAGCTGCCCTGGAGTCTTTTCCTTCTCCTCAAATAAAATACAGAACATGTATTTAAAAATCTTTTGTTTAAAAATCCTATTTCCAAGGTAAGGTCCTGCTCAGCACGGGAAGGCTGCCTCAGACCTCTCCCTGCCACACTCACTACCCTTAGAGCAGACCTCACAGTGCTCACCACACTCTGCCCTACTTGTTTCTGCCCTGCTTTCTTCTCCCAGGGTCTTATGAGGTCCATGAAGGCAGGGACCAAGTCTTCTGATCCATGAGCAAAGAAGCCTGTCACAGGGGGTGGAGGCACAAGAAGAGGAGATGAAGGGAAGAGAAAGCAGCAATGATAAAGTAGAAGGAGCTAAGAGTCAGGGAAGAGTTCAATTTTAAAGAAGCTTTCTTAGAATCTCTTTGCTCAAAGCAGAACCTTCAAATGCCTAACATGACTTCTTTCTAGAACAATACTAAGAAATGGAAGTGTTACATAACATTTCCAGTGTTCTGCCAACATTAGTCCTCCTGTCTCTCTCGTCTTCTGTCTAAGCCAAGTCACTCTGTGCATGTGTCCTACAGGAGCAGGCAGCAGTGCACTTGGGTCATCACGGAGCCCTGACTGTGCTCTACCTCTTCCAAGTTCTTTCTGCCTGGGCTGCTTTTGGCAGGGCACACACACTTCGGCCTTGTGTACTCCTAATGCTAGGAGTTAACATTTTGATAAGAAATTTTGAAGTTTACCAGAACAGGATGCTAGCGATTCTCACAGTGCCCCAAAACTGGCTCTCTTGTCATTTTTCCTTGGCACAGTATCCTGCCCCAAAGCAACCACACAGCCCTCTTCAGACACTGGCCTCTTCCTAGCTAAGACTCCTACCTTCATCAAAGATGCAAAGAGAGAACTGACTATATCCCCATGTCACTTTGTCCTTTCCAGAAAGGATCAGTTTCTGCATTTCCTAGGACAGCAGCAGTTCCAGAGCCTGACTGTTCCCCAGGGAAGAGCAAAGCAATGCACAATGGATCCAGCTCAGCAAGGAAGGTGCCTCTTGCTCTGGACACCTGGCAGGTGTTCCACCAGGCTACCCTAGCCCACCACACTAGGATTACAGTCCCACCCTCAGCTTCACAAACTGTCTCTGCCTCCATGCCTCCCTGAGATGAGACACCTAGGTCCAGGGAAGAAGTCACATGACAGAGACCAAGAGGGAAAACTATTCTCCTTATATAGCACCAGGACTGTAATCCCACCCAAACACAGGCTGTGCCCTGGTTTCCTGTTCCCTGTCCTTGAAACAGTAATAAGGGCACCTCACAAAGACCTGGAGGACATTTCCCTACTGCTATCATCTTTACAACTTTATTTAGAGAGGCAGACTTCACAGTTTCTGCCACTTGGTAACATTCAACACCAGGGCTTAACATGCAATCCTTACAATCATCTGAGTAGACATCAAATACTCAAAATTCCAAATCACTTACACTGGGAGAGGTCAGAAGAGAAAGTATCTGTTTGGCCCTCTGATCATGCCTGCCAAATGAATGAGTCATATAAACCCATAACTAGATGGGGATATTGGGTGGGGGTGACATGGGATGGAATACTACCATAGCCACTGAAAAGGACTGATGGTACCAATACAGGGCTGCCACCCCAACCTCCTCCCACCTCACCAGACTTCCAACTGGACCTGCCCCTCTGCTTTTCCAGCACAGATCTGATAAAGGAATAACCTCTCAATATCTCATCTATTTCTAATTTGAACAGTCACCTAACTACCAAGGACTATGCTCCCAAACAGTAAAAGGCAGAGACTGAGGCCTCTGGAATTAATAAAAACAAGATAGGAAAACAATTCAGTACCCGTTTCACCTTGCTTTAACCTTGTCCTCTACAGTATTGGTTTCTCCCACTTTTCTCTAAAAAATAGAAAATCCATCATATACTTGTGGAGCTCAGAATTCACCTCACCTGTTATCCCACAGCTAAGACAAGAGACAAAGAATAGTGTTCCTGGACTAAGGCTGCGGACTAGTTAGCCACTGAGCGAAGCCCAGAACAGCATTACATTCTCAGCCCCGAAACAGCCTGAAATGCCAGACTCCTTTACACTGAACATTTGATGAGCCAGAAGTCACACAGCCTCCTCTGGAGGAGAAAGCTGACCGATCCTATGCTCTGGCCTTTACTACAGAGCTATCCGCAAAGGGAGTCTCATGAAGACATTGTTGGGGCCCTCAGGAGGCAGGGAGCCTTTAGTGCTAGAGTCAGACTTCCTTCTGTTTGGATTCAACCAAGGCATCGGCGGTAGCATGATCGTTTGACCTCACACATTCTTCCTCTGTAGCTCACTGCATGAAAGCAAAAAATTCAATCTGGGCTCGTGCCAACTGAAGTGAGTTAAGAAAATCTTGAGAGTCAACACACAATAGGAAGGGTAGCTGTTTAAAAGACAGACTTGTGTATATTTTTAAGAGTTCAGTTAATTCAAAGTAGAAAGAAATGGAAGTGACCAGAGAGAAGGAGAGGAGCAGGGTAAGGGGAGGGGAGGGGTTGAAAACAGGACAGACTGCCACGCAGATGACAAGAGCAGGTCTTGGTCCTCTACTGCACAGCACAGTGACTACAGATAATGGACATTTCAAAAATTCAAAAAGGAGAGGGCTTAAAATATACTCACCACAGCCGGGCGTGGTGGCGCACGCCTGTAATCCCAGCACTCGGGAGGCTGAGGCAGGAGGATTGGTATGAGTTCGAGACCAGCCTGAGCTACAAAGTGAGCTTAAGGCCAGCCTGAACTGCATAGTGAGACCCTGTCTCAAAAAGACAAAAAAAAAAAAAAAAAAAAAAAAAAAATATACTCACCACAAAGAAAGGACCTGAGCTGATGGATATGCTTATTTCCTTGACAATTCCTCAATGCATATACATACCAAAACACACCACTCTACCCAATTAGCATGTACAATCACTATTTCTCAATTAAAAAATAAAGTTTCATTATTATAACAAGTAAGCCTACAAAAATTTTATGTCTCAAAAAATATTAACTCCTGTCATGGTTAAAGTAAGCTGCAGAATGGAAGATTTCTATGTCACTTCTGAAGTGGCACTATGCCGTAATGATACTGTGATCTGTCCTATAAAGCCTGTGCATAAAGAACACAGCAAAATAACCTTCAATGGGAGTGCTAGGGCTGAGGAGACAGCTCAGCAGCATAAGCACTCCCATGGCAAGCCCAAGGTCCCAAGTTCAATCCCCTATGCTAAAACAGAGACAAAGACAGAGACATACAGACAGAGTGGTGATTTCATATAACACACCAGGGGCCAGGGATGTAGCTCAGCAGCATAAGCACCTGCTTGAAAAGTGTAAGGACCCAAGTTTGATCCCCAGTACCACCAAAAGAAACCCCAAAAAACCAGAAACAAATGAGGGAGTTGACAACAACAGATAGACATCCATGTTCTTAACATTGTTCACAGTAGCTGGAAGGGCAGACACAATCCCATGTCCATGGACAGACAAACAGCCCAACAGCACGAGGTACATGCATGGAATAGAGTGCTGCCCTGCTGTCCAAAGGAGGTCTGACACCTGCTATGACAAGGATGATCCTTGGAAACATTACAGTGTGTGAAAAGACTCACATGCAAAAGAACAAAATCATGTGATTCTACTCATATGAAGTAGAATAGATGGGGTGACACAAAAATTCTCTGGAGGGGCTGGCCAAATACCTCTAGGGGTTCTATCCCTGGGCCTGTGGAGCCAGCCCCACCCCCAGGGTATGCTGAGATGGCAACTGAGACTGGGAATGGTGTCGTGTGCCCATAATCCCAGCTCTTGGGAGGCTGTAAACAGGTGGATCACTATGAGTCTGATCCAGTAGTGAGACCCTGAACACCCTGTAATACAAATAGATAAATAAATACAAACAAAAATGCTCTGGAAATGGAAAGTATTGTGATTACCCAAAATTGTGATCATGCTTAATGCAGCTACTGAACTGTATTATTTAAAAGGTTAAACATGTATTTACCATAATAGAGAAAATTAGAGTAGACTGCATTGAGTACAGTTACAATTTAGACTCATACTCTGTTGCTCAAGCAAACAAATATGAAAAAAATAAGACATCCAGAAGCCAGCACCATTCACACTATTTTATAGAAACAATCCAATAAAAATAGCTGGGTTTTACCAGTCATTTCTCCTGGTGTTCATCAGTAAAATAATTCATGCTCACCATGACTATGAATATCATATGCATGCTGAGCACTCTCTCCAGTCAAATATACACTGAGAAAACACAAGGGGAAACCAAAGCCATGGAACTGCGTCCTCTGACAGAGCAGCATCTGTTGACACGACTGTCCTTTGAATCCAAGGGCCCAGTCATGTGCTAGGGCAGGGATCTTCACCTTGGCTGTAGAGTCCTACTTTCATGTCACAGGGCACTTCTGGAAGGAAGTTCTGTGACAGCCAGTTCGGGGGACTTGCAGATTTCCTACCATTCCTACAGGATGTCACTCTTGGGTCTCACCTGCACGAGTTCCTGTTATGAGGCCAGGGGTGGTGAGCTGAACCCTGATCCAGGGAGTGATGTCACCAGGACTGAGCAATGATCCTGGTGACCTGCTCCCTATGCTGGTGTTGTTGCAGCCCCTTTAGCAGGGGTTCAGGTTATAAGGGGACCAAAAAGGAAAAAGGGGAGTAAAATAATAGAGAAAAGAAAACTGCCTGCACATTTCCTTTGTTTCACTAATGCACTTTCTGCTTCCACTGAACGTGCAGGGAGGACCGGCTGATGGCAGATGGGTCTACACAGAAGCTCTTGGAGGAGCGGTGCACTCCTGCGCATCACAGAAATACAAGGGAACATGTTCAGGGGCTGGGGACATAGGTCAGTGGTAGACTTCCTGCCCAGCAAGCACGTGGCTCTGGGCTTGATTCTCAGCACCACACAGGAAAAAGAAAGACATGATACAGTTGTGGGGGTGGGGGACAGAGAAACAGACACTTTCATTATTTTGAGTGGTGTGGCCACTAATTTGGAAATAGTGTCTTATTTTTTCTTGAATAAAGTTTAAAACTGAAAACACTTTAAACATTTGTAAATTTTTATAACAGTGCCTGACTACAAGAGCTATCTTGGCAACATAAAGAAACAACAAATACAAGTTTCTGGAGCTCTGCAACACTTGCATCATTCCTATATAATGGCAAGTAGACAAGGAGCTTGAATCTGAAAAGCTTCATGCTGGAAGTAATAAAATAAGACTGCCACCCACTCCCATTTGGACAAGATCCTCCGGAGCCTTTCAGTTCATTCACCAAAAAAGCAAAATGATTAAGTACAACAAGCAGCAGCAAATATTCTGAAAAGGAACAATAAATTCTTTGAAATTTTTTTTAAATCTTTAAAGCTACAGACTATTAAATGAAAGAGACATCTACATTTTTACCTGATTTATTTTATGTCATGATTTCTTAGTCCCAACTAAGGTGATACAGTTTGTGAAGTAAATGTTCCCTTCCCTTTGCATGGCACATGTGCTAACAAGTGCAGGAAGGAGAGAGGAAGCAAGTGTGCGAATGATGGGCAAGAAAGAGGAGGCTGAGGGTAAGACATGCACACAGGAGCCATCCCTATGAGAGCACTGCCAACCCCACACAGCTCCAAGTAGACAACATAAAATAGCTTCACCTCGTGGAAGTCATCCAGAGCCCACTTAAAATCCCCAAGTTGTACAGGTCTCGCAGTATGCTTTCTTTCCAATGCCATGTGTGTACTTCTTGTCACTTTTTGAGGCCCTAAGTGACATTGTTCATCAAGCACTTTCAGTGCACTACTTATAAATAATTTGACTGTGTCAACCAACCTTAGTTAGCAGACAGTAATCGGCTGCCTTGTAACGTTTCTTCTTTCAAGTAAAACAGTTTCACACCTAGAGCTCTGAGTCGGAGAAACTTCCAGAAGTGCATTCGTGTTTCAGTTGGGTTTGCAGCACAAACCACATTAAGCAACACCTTGGTTAGCAGTTCCTGGCACAATCAGCTAACATCTTGTCCAGACGCGAAGTACAATGAGAGCTCTGCCGTTCCCTCCCCAGGTCCCCTACAGGCCTTCATCCAAGGCTTGGTGCTCCATGATGACTGCAGGGCCAAGCTGCTGTTCAGAGATCAGGATGTATGCAAACAGCCCTCGGTGGCATTCATCTCGTCAGTTCTGCCCAATCCACAGGGGTAAAAAATGGGTGAGATTTGATATCTTCAACACCAGCCACTCCAGCACCCAGACGTTCCAGGGGGTTGAACTGCAAGAGCTAAAAAAGAAGGATTTAGCGAATCACAGGAATCCAACTAGTGAATCAAAGGAAAGCAATTCTAACACAACCTCAGGGACAAATGGGCTTTGTAGCTGACTATTTTTGTGAAAGACAGCAGCATCTCCCACCACTCTACCTGTGGGGTCAAGGGTGGATCTAACTGAATCTAGGGTTTTTCAACTGTTTTGAAAGACGACCTTGAGTGATTAACTTCATCTCCCTCCAGCTCACACGGTATATGAAGAACAATGTCCTCTTCCCAAGGTATCACAGGACATCATTAGATACTGCACTAAATTCAGAATTGATATGCTTTGGAGGCAAAGTAAGTTTTAATTGCTAAGCAACTACTACAATGCTCTGGAGTAAACTTTACAAACTAATCTGTATCTCTAAATCTTTTTCTTTGGAGTTGCTGGCTCAAATGAAATAATTTCATCCAATGAATGAAACGAGTTTTAATTTCTTCAGAAATAGAAGTCACACATAAAAAAACTGTTATGTGAATAAGATTGTTAAGAGTGGGACGCCCTGGCCCTGCTGGAAGAAGACATCTTGAGATAGGCATGCATCCTCAAATTGATATGCTACAAAATTCACATAGTATCAATATAAATAGCTTTGGTTTTTAAAAGTAAATTTAGAACTCTGGAAGCACCACCACAATCCAATTCAAAAGCACTCAGATAGCCGGCAAATTTCCACATGGCCTTTTGCAGTGAAGCCCACCCAACCCCAGCCTAAAGCAACCACTGATCTGCTTTCTGTCTCCAGGAATTTGCCTTTTCTGAACATTTCATGTAAATAAGATCATAAAACTCACAGTCTTGGTAGCTCCCTTTTTTTTTTCTCACTCAACATGTTTTTAAGATCCATCCATACTTTGGCAGGTACCAACACTGTGCTTTCTGAATAGTGTCCCACTGTTTACACACACCACACTTGGTTAATTGCATCACCAAAAGGGGAACCTCTGGACTTTCTAGTTGGGAACTACAATAAATAAAGCTGCTATTAACATTTAGACATATTTTCTCATTTCTGTGGAGTACATTCCTAGGAGTGGAACTGCTGGGCCACATGGTTAAGTTTGTGAGTAACTTTTTAAGAAATCATCAGTTTGCTCCAGTGGCTGTAACACGCTACGCTCCCAGCAGGAGCGCACAGGGTTCCAGCTTCCCTAGCACCTCAGTACTTGGTCTTTTTGGTAGCAGCCCATCTAGTGCACATGAGTAAGATCTTACTATTATGCTTTCACTTTGCCTCCCTAGCCTCAACTGATACTGTGCAGCTTTGCCTGCAATGAGCCATGCACACAGCTGCACTGGTGAAATAAGCTTTTGCCCACTTTAAAACTAAGTTGTTTGTCTTATTCACTTATCAGACTTCTTTGTACATTGTGAATTCAAGTCATAACAGGTCTTACAAACATTTTCTCTCAGCCTATAACTTGTCTTTTCATTTTCTTAATGCCACCTTTAGAGGAGCTCAACATTTTGATTCTAATGAAATCTACTTTATAATATTCCCTTTTATGATTTGGTGTCATGCCTTCGTAACTGTTTAACCCAAAGTCAGAAAACATTTCTCCCATATTTTCTTCTATAGTTTTTATTCTCCTAGCTCTTACATTTAAGTCTATGAGCCATTTTATGTTACTATTTTTTCCCAGTGGTATGAAAGGTCTTAATAATCGTGTTTTAATCCCATGAACGAATATTTGATTTCCCAACACCATTTGTTAAAAAACACAGTGTGGGCCAGGGAGAGCTCACTAGAATAAGCACTTCCCTGGCAAGCGCAAGGATCTGAATTCAATCCCCAGTACTGCCAAAATAAATAAATAAATAAATAAACACACTGTTGTCTCATTGCCATCATATGCAAACTATCTAGTGTAAGTCCTCCACATTCACTGCTCCTTTCACAGTTGCTTAGTTGCTTGCTTGTTTGCTACCTTCCTTCCTTTCTTTTGCAGAACTGGGCATTGAACTCAGGCCCTTGCACTTGCCAGGGAAGCACTTATTCCACTGAGCCATCTCCCTGGCCCACACAGTTGTTTTCAATGTTCTGATCCTTTCCTGCTTCAGGACAATTAGGAGTTTTTCTTTCCTTTTTTAAATGTATTTAGTACAGGGTCTATGGGGTCTCACTACACAGATTGGACTTGGAGTGATTCTTCCTGTTTTCAGCCTCCCAAGCGCTGGGATTACAGGTGCGAGCTGCCATGCCCAGTCTCATTCGCCATCTCAGCATGCCCCAGGTGTAGGACTAACACAGCAGGTGAGCCCCTATCCCCTGTGTCTGCCTAAGCAGGTGCTTAATCCACTGAGCTACCTGGCCAGCCGCCCAGGAGTCATCTTATGTTTCCCAATTTTGCTGATCTTTTCAAAGAATTTGTGATTTCACTGTCTTTCCTCTCCTGTTCTATTTTTTCTGTCCTACTGATTTCTACTTGCTTCTTTCTGCTTGCTTAGGATTTACCTGGCTTTTTATGTTTTATTTCCATAGTTTCTTATGCCGGGTTAAGTTTTTGGGACTTTTCCTTTTTCCTGATATATAGTTAAAGATATAAATTTTTCTCAATAACTGACTTAGCTCTTTTCCATGAATTATATTATTTTCATTTTTATGTAGTTAATAGTATTCTAGAGCTTTTCTTAGAATTTCTTCTTTGATCTATAAAGTCCTTAGAAGTATGTGGTTTAATTTTCAAATATTTGTGGATTTAGCAGATCTCTTTCTGTTGTTGATCTTTAACAATTCTATTGTGGTCAGAGTACAGTATATGATTGCAATCTTTTTAAATACTGAAACTTATTCTGTAATGTACTACATGATCTATCTTGGAGACGGTTTAGTCCACACTAACAATTTACATTCTGCAGCCACTGGGTAAAGTGTTCCAGATATTGTTGGAGTCTTCTCTATCATATGAATTTCTATCATTCATCAAGAATGGAGTACTAGTGCCTCTATTGATTATTACTGAACTATCTATTTTTCCTTTGAATCTAGGTTGTTTTATAAATTTTGAGGTGATTACAAGACACACACATCTGTTACTGTTTCCTATGTACTGATCCTTTTATTGTTATGAAATACCTGTCAATCTCTAAAGTCTCTTGTTTTAGAGCCAATTTTGTTTCTGTTTAATACAGCCACTCTAGCTCTATGGTTACTGTTTGTATGGTTTATCTTTTTCTATCCTTTTTCTTTCAATCTACTTGTGTCACTGAATTTAAAGTAGTATCCTGTACAGAAAACATAGCTAAATCTTACTTTTAAAATCATTTAAACAATATTTGCCTTTTGTTTGGCTTGTTTAGATATTCACTTTGTAACTGTTGACATTACAGACTTACATTTGCTATTTAGCTTTGTAGATCTGCTGTCTTTTTTATCTTCCTTTATTGACTCTTTTGTGTTAAAGACTTTTTACTGTACCATTTTGTTTCACTGCTAATTTTCTTTTACTATTTTGTTTCTAGGAGTTTTGTTTGTTTTTCTCAGTGGTTTCTTTAAGGATTACATATGTATATTAATTTATCACAATCCACTTCTGGATAATACTATGTTATTTTCAGTAAAAGACAGAATCTTGGGGCCAGGGAGATGGCTCAGTAGAATAAGCACTTCCCTGGCAAGCGCAAGGGCCTAAGTTCAATCCTTGGTTCTGCAAAAAAAAAAGGGCAGAATCTTTGCTGCATTAAAGCCCATTTTTCCTTCTTCTTTTGTCTACTGTTGTCTTTCCTCAGTATCCACGGAGGACTGTCTGTACCATGATGGGTACCCAAACCCAAGGATACTGTAGTCTCTGATATAAAAAAGTATGGCATTTGAAAAAGACCTACACTTACCCTTTAAATCATAAACCTTAAATCACCTCTACTTTACTTATGATACCTAAATGCTATGTAAGAGTTTGCTACAGACCAATTTTTCTCAAAATACTTTTGATCTGTATTTGGATGACAACAGACTCAGAAGGCAGTCCACTGGTGCTCATTCTTCCCTGGACACAGAAGCTGACTGTACTTAGGTAAATGCTGCATCTACACTGTCTACATCCCTTTGTGCTCCACCAGTGAGTACACTTCAGTTGCATTCACATTCCTCTGCCACTCCTGCCCTGCACTCTGTCCTACATGGAGAACACAGCCCACGTTGAGGCCATTAAGCCAGGAGTGCCAGGCTTCCCTCTGCTCAGGCTTGGTCCCCACGTGGGCCAACCCCACCTGGCAGAACCCCTGCACCTGCTCTAGCGTGGGGGAGGGGCAGGAGCAGACAGTCAAGAATGCCAGCACCACACTGCTCCTCCCCAGAGTCTGGCTGCTTTTCACACATTAACACTTTGCAGATTCTCGGATCCCCTCATCAATTTTCAGAGCACTGAGATGGCTGCTGCTTTCCTTTACTCTGCCCACTTCTGCCCAACATACACACTTCTGAGGAGCCTCAGCATCTTCATGCAGCCACAGTCATTCAAAGTTTCTGCCAACAAAGATAATTTTTCCACAACACAGCCAAAGTACAACTGAAGTACTGAAATGGTTTCTTTGCAACATTAATGGTCTTTAACACATATAGGAGGTTCCACTGTTCAAGTTTAACGAAGCTTTCTATTTCTTCTCTTTTTAATTTTATTTTCATTCATGATTTGATTATCCAATTATGTGAAGAATGAACACCAATACACTGCCTGATGGGTGTCAATCCAGTACTTTAAAATCTTTAGCCGAGGAAATAGCTCAATGGCATAAGCGCCTGCCTGGCAAGTGCAAAGCCCTGAGTTCAATCCCTGTTTAAAAAAATAAATAAATAAAATCTTTTAACCCATAATACTAGCAGTTGCTTCATTCTTCCATTAGCAGTTCTATAATTCAAATATTTGCTTCTTCATGAAACGTCATGAAGTTTCAACAATGTCCTATCAATAATAATAAAACACTTACATAACACTCATGACAGGCCACGTGTCAGCCTACACGCATAGGTTAACTCACCTAACTCACTATTACTCTACAAATAGTGATGACTGTTTCTCTTACAGCTGAGGAAAGACAGAGAGAAGCTGCAGGAAATGAACTCATTTGTTTATGATCATGCGGTCAGCAAGCAGCAAAGGAAGGATTTGAAGTCAGGCATTCTGGCGGCCCAGCCCACGCCGCACCACACGGCTCTGCCTGTCAGTCTGTCCCCAGGAAGCACCAAGCACCTGTGCTTTCCCTTGGATCCCCACTCGACAGCGGGAGTGGAGCAGCCACTTCACGAGGACCAGACTAATAGTCCTTTCACCTGAAATTACCATGTCTAGCACTCACAATAACATGCATACTGTGGATAAAGTAAGCGCTCAAGGAACTTTTATATCAGACCTTGCTACAAGTGTCAAAAAAGCTGTTACTATAAAACAAACATCATAGGAATACCCTCAGTGCATTAAACTCACCTCTCATTGACAGTCCCTGCCTACTGATAGAAATGTGAAAGGCATCAAATGTTTAATATAAAGCTAACATATCAAATATTGGTAAGAATTAACTTACTGTATTTCAGGAATACATATAAATATTTGAAAAAATAAATGTCTTTCTTCCTCCCTTTCTCTTTCTCCCTCTCTTCTCTCTTTCTTTCCCTTTCAATTGGCTTTTTTATTCAACTCTTTCCAAAACATGATTTCAAATATGAAATTTGTATTTTGACTAGTCAGTTTACTCAGCTCACAGACTCCTCCATGTATCCAGAAGTACAGATCTACAGGTAAAAGTCTGTTTCATCCATGACTATCTGCTTATTGCCAGTTAGAGATCACATAAAGATTCAGTTACTCAAAGAAAGTGACAGCCAGTGACACATTCAGTATCATGAATCCTAAGGCTAGATATGGTGGCACATTCTAGCACTTGGGAGGCTGAAGCAGGATTACTATGAGTTTGTGGCCACCCTGGGCCACATAACAAGACCCTGTCTCAAACCCTCTCTGCCAAAAAAGGATCAGAATCTGTGACTGCCACTGCCAACTCCCTGCTAAGGAAGAACAAGCCACAGAGCTGAAGGAGGTAGGCCCAGGAGTTCGTTTGGAAGGTCTGTTCCTTGCATAGTATCTTTCACCTGACAAAGCACCTGTTTCATCCAAAACTAAATCTACACTGTAAAGCAGACATGTGTGGGAAAAAAATTTTTAACTGCACTTAAAAAGTAACTGTTTACTTTAGCATCATTCACTTGCCAGGGGCAGATGGCTGAACCCTGAGTTTAAGAGATTACAAACCTAAGAACAAAGCAAGAAGTTGAAAGACCAAAGAGGAGAAACTTTCCCCAAAGCAGAATAATTATTTCCATATAAATCATTTTGAGACTTTAAAAATGGCCTCTATGACCTGTGAGGTAGTGCAAGAGGAAAGTCAAAATGACAAATTGCTAATCATGCCAAGAGACCCCCTTTCCCTTTCCTGATGATGTTTCCTCAACATGAGTGGTAGCTTCCTCAGCAGGCCAGCGACAGACGCTGATTTACTACACAGCAATATGCACCAGGATGTGCGGACTCACCAGCCCGAGACTCCTTTGCTAAGCAACTTACAACACAGACAGAAGCAGAACTTGGCGAACTGTTCCAGGAAATTTTATTTTCAATACTGTGTAATATGACTACTTCTAAGGGAAAAGAAATAAGGTAGCAATTGCTAGTTTCTCTAAATTATTCACCCAAAAATTACTTTGAGTTTATTTTATGCCACACAAATAGGGTGAAACGAAATGAGTAACTGTTCCTCCCCCACCCTGCTGGCGTTAAACGTTTCACGTACTTCTTCACCATCTCCTTAGTCCACAGAGCTCTGATGTTCTGTCTTCCTAACCTGATTATGCTTCTTCACATTTCACATAGTCAGGGCAAATTAATCTTCCTAAAGCTAAACCTGATCCTCTCACACTTTTGCACAGCTCCATATGTCAAAGTTTCAGTGAATGACATCACTTGACCCTTGTGTGAAACCCCATAAGAAAGCCCCAGCCCCCCTTTCTGTACTCGCCTACCTCTGTTAGCCTCTGTGAATCCCTCCACTCCAGATAAACCTGACTCCTAATCGGAAGCCTTTGTTCCAATTGCCCACTCCACGTGGGCTTCCACGCCCAATCTTTCTCTGCTAAAATGCTAAGCGCCAGCAAAATAACACCCCCTCCACAGAACTTTCCCTAATACAGTGACGCCTCAGTTCATGAACTTAATTCTTTGCATGATTCTGGTTGCAAACCGAAATGAACCAGAACCGAATCAAATTTCCCTATAAGGTCAACATTGAACCTAACTGTTGAATCTGACTCAGTTCTTGCGCATGGAAAGAATGACGTTTGTGAACTGAAGCCCCACTGCACTGACTGCCACCCTGCACTGTCCTCAACCTGACAACATATTTTCTAAACCTCTCTGGCCTCATTTGTTATTTATTTATTTATTTATTTTTGTAGCAGTCACCTTTTATTGAGCTTAGTTATCACTTAGGCTATGAACACACTGAGCTGTGACTGAGCTGTTCACACACAGGAGCAGGATGAGGCAGGCTCAGGCTGGAGTGCAGATGCGCTCTCCATGCTGGCCCCTTCTCAGTGGTGCTTGCATCGCCACTCATGTTTGAGGTCCTTGTAAGAAAAGCAGTAGTTGAAAAGCCTGCAGCACCATGTCAGCCCGGCAACGCTCCCTCTCTTCACACTGATGTACTTGTTGTAATACCGCTTGTAACCTCCCTGAAATGCTCCAGCAGTCCCCGTTGAGAAGAAATCCCGCATCAGTATCCAGCTGGGCAGCTCCCCTACTTTCACATCCAAGAGTCTCTTCTCTTTCAATAGTACAACGAAGCCATCTTGGAGTCCTTACGTTCCCTAGTGTCTGGCCTCCTTTATTAAGTGCCATCTTTTTTTTTTTTTTTTCTCAGCACCAGGATCAAACTCAGAACCTTATGTTTATCAGCAGGTACTTATGCTGTTGAGAGAGATATCTCTCCAGCCCTTAAATGCCATCTTCTTTTTTTTTGGTAGAACCAAGGATTGAACTCAGACCCTTGAGTTTGCGAGGAAAGCGCTTATTCTACTGAGCCATCTCCCCGGCTTCTTAAGTGCCATCTTGTGGCACAGCTATTTGAGACTCTTAGCTTTGCAGTGTAGAACATTATCCCTTGCACACGATATTTGTTGAATAAAACCAAAATTTCTCTTTCAGAGAATACAAGGTATTCTCTTCTTAATATATATTTTTCCCTCCTCCTCTGTATTTATTTTTGTTTTTCCTGATTTACAAAAAAAAAAAATTGTTTCATTAGTTAATTTTAATCCTTGCCCTTTTTCAGGTAAATTCCTCATTCATATTTTTTGTCTCTTTTGTTTCGTAAGACAGTGTCTCTCTGCATATTTTGGGCTGGCTTCAACTTCATAGGGACCTTCCCACCTCTGCCGTCTGAGTGCTCCAGGACGAGTACACACCACCCTGCCTCCATCATGTTTTCAGAAGCACACAGACCGGGCCTGTGAGTCCTGCTGATCTCCCTGGAGCCCAAAAAAGCACAGAGCACTCTGCACTCCAGGAGTCCAGGCGGAGCATCCCTAAGCTGAAGACCTGAAATCCTAAACTCTAAACTCTGACATTTCTGAATCTTGACATCACAATCCAACAGTTTCAGATTTTGGAGCATTTCAAATTTCATACTTTCAGATTACAGGTGCTTACAGGAAAGTTGAAATATGTAAATATTTCAAGACTAGAAAACCTCCCAAATCTGAAAAACACTTCTGGTCTCAATCATTCCAGATAACAGTTATTAAACCTATATTTTAAACATGGCAATCATCTTAAGGCACTCACTAGAGTTCCAAGCTTGTCTCTGGGGTACTGAACCTTAATTATCAACAGTCCCTTTTCTTCAAAGCCACTCAAAATGTACTAACTAATATCCACTGATGAGGCTGGTGGGGGATCCCACCTGGCAAGAGTGGCATGACAATGCTTCTGTCCTCAGCAGCCTGAAGAGCCCATTACTATTTTTTTCTTTTTAATGTATTTTTGGTTGTTGCAGGTCTCGCTACTCGGCTTGGACTTGTGGTGACCCTCCTGCTTTCAGCCTCCCCAGGGACTCTGGCCGGCTCAGCTTGCCCTCAGGGCAGGGCTGGAGCAGCATGTGGTGCTGGGATGGAACCACTCTCCCTGCGCTTGCCTAAGCTGGCGCTTCAGTCTGCTGAGCTATCTCACTGGCCCTCCATTACTATTTATAAAGAAGAATTAAAGTGAAAAAAAGAATTAAAGTGGTGTGAAATGTATCTGTTGTTTAAGGAAAAAAAAAAAGAGTGAAAACAGCATCTCTATATGGTTATAAAATACAACAGCAAAAGCAGGGCAGTCCCAGAAAGCTAAAAGCAATATTCAAATCTCACACCTATACAACTGTATGGGGTTGACAAATATTAATTTCAATTTTTTGAAAAACAAATCATTTTAATCCAAACATGTTTAACTACATTTTCTGGCCCCCGGCAAAGCACTGACAGTAGCAGAGGGCTAAAAAAACACAGCATTATTTCTGAATATATAATTATAAATGGGTCTTTCTTGCCCAACACTAATTTCTTTAAGGCTTCAGGGCTGTGGGCTGACATGCTTGGCCAATAAAGGTCAACTAAGTTACCTGTTGAAGGAGAGAGCAAGCCTCTTCAGAGATACTTTCTGGCACGTTCAAGGTGGTGTGAGTATTTATTCCTGCTGGGTGGCACTCAACCAAAGTCTGAAACAATCAATCAGGTACATTTCTTATCCAAGGTAATGTCACACACTGCTGTATCACAGGGTTAACAATGAGTAGTCAGGTCAAGCCCCAACTTAAGAAGGGGCAAGTAATCAATTCGGTGAGCCAGCTATGCAGGGCAGGCCAAGGGCCATGAAACTGCAAAACTAACTGAAACAAAGGCAGCCCATCCCCACAATCACATCACAGGCAACTGCCCTCTTCCCTTCATTAGGAAAGGAGAGGCTCCTACAGGAAAAGCTTGAATTACACACGAAAGCAAAAGGGACTTGAAATCACTGAAGCATTTTAATGTTCTTAAAAACCACCTTCAAAGTTTAGAATTTCTTAGAGATAACACTTTACAGCTATCTAACACTTTACAGTTTAAATATATGTAAAGTGATTTGTGAACTTCACAACAATCTCTGGCTGGTCGGTATTTACATATTTAAGGCAGACATCTGCAAAATCGTAACTGTTCCTTTCTTCTGCTTTCTTCCCAGGAGGCAATCTGCCTACTGAAGTCTATTAAAATAAAACATCATACTTAAAAGTTATTGATCAGAGAGAGCATAAATCCTGTCCTTAAGCTATAACTTATAGAAAAAATTTAGTCTTGAGAAAAAAGATAATGTTACCTTTAATAATGACATTGATTTTCTAAAAATTAGAATTCCCTCTTGGCCTTTGATATTAAAACCATCTAGAAAATTCTAATACATCCTTTTTTATAAATCTTACAGATCTGACCCTCTTAAAGCTGAAGCATAGAAAATAAAGGAGAGATACAGACTATGTAACACTGACAAAACAGAATTTTGCCACTGATTTATTCAAACAAATACAACTCTACTTGTATTTTAAATCTAGAATCTTGATAAGTCTGCATTTCTGCTTTTTTCTTTGTATCAAAGCTTTTCTTACTTAGTCCCTGACCTAAAAACTAAAGTCAAAGCCAACATTCTCGATTGGAAGTGAAGGTGGCAGCTGGACACATTTATTAAATGTCCAGGTCGCTGCTTACCTTGCCAGTGAGAAGTTCAAAGAGGACAGCACCCAAACTCCACCAATCACAGGCTTCTGTTTCTTCTGTGATTGCTCCAACCTCTAAACATACCAAAAAAGGTTGATATTAAAATTCCAAAGGTCAATTAAACTTTCAAAATTAACATGTATTAGCAAGGTGACCTTGTTAATGCTGAGAGAGCAGTTACTAAATACTACTGGGCTTTCAAAATTCCTGAAAGTTACTTATCCCTTTGGTCACCTACTGTGGTTGCATTTTTTTCTGATGCAGTCATATATTAAACTGAGACATCTATGCCTTAGTTGATAGAGGGACACCTTCAAGATGCTGTTCTCAAAGTTACATGAACTGGCAAGATCAGCATTTGCTTAGTCTTTCATGGTCGAGGCAGTACAGCCAATTTGACCTCACAAACGTTAAGGGCATAGCTTAGAAATAAAAACTATGCTCAAGAGAAACTTCAAGAAACATCTCAGCTGGCACTAAACATCCTTTTACTGAAGGGTTAGGAACCAGAGAAGTGAAATTCCTTTCTACTGACACACAGCAGGAGCATGAAGACCTAGTTTTCAGTTTCATCTTCCCTTTCCCACAGAAGCGATTGGTTTTTGACTGAAGGAACACACGAGATGCTAAACTCACCCATGCTAAACTCACCCATTCTGTAACTTAGCTGTTCTAAGCTACCAGTGAAACTACTGGCTAAAATAAGGACCTTCAGAACACTGTATTTACAAATTATCTGTTGTTACCCTACCACTCTCCAGCACAAGCTCCTGAAAGGGAACAGTTTTCCGACGTCACCTTGCAGGCTTTTTCTCAAATCAGCAACAACTTATTTCCCCGTTTTTGAGGCCAGCGTCCTGAAGCCATGTCTGCGCCCTTGCCCTTTCCTTAGGGCATCCTACCAGTCCCTGGGCCTTGCCGACATCTGCCCTTTTCCCTTCCATTCAACTAAGAACATAGGTCTTACTATCCGGTAACAGGGAGCCCACAATTTGGAAAGTAGTATGTGGACATGGGTGCCAGCCTTTCCACCAATGCTTAGTACAATGGCCGCATACCGAGAGCTGCAGTTAAGATGCCATGAGCTTTAAGGCTTCAAGCAGCTTCTGTGGGCTACAGAATCAGAATAAAAGCCACTCTTCTGTAAAATGCTGAAATTACTCCACTTCAGCAGCCCTTCCACCATTCACCTGTCTCAGGGCTCCACAGCCATCCTCCCACAGTTTCCTCAGCTCAGTAGTAAGGAACAGATACTAACTAACTCCAGCTGTCTGGAAAACCAAGGACTCCAATCTTCCTAGAAGTACCTGCACTAATAAAACAGGTACTTGTTTTAAAAGCTGCTAACTACCTATCCAGCAAGAGGTCTTTAATCATGTATGTTGTAGCATGTCTATATGATGGAATCTACTGTATAGCCATTTTAAATGATGCTTTCATATACAACTGAAGTATGTAAATACCTGCTCATATGTATTATTTTAAACAAAACTATAAACAGCTAAGGACATAATCCAGGGGTAGAGTGCTTGCTTAGCATGTGCAAGGTTCTAGGTTCAACCCCAGCATCACACATACACACACACACACACACACACACATTCTCTCTCTCTCTCTCTCTCTCTCTCTCTCTCTCTCTCTCTCTCTCCAAAAGCTATAAAACAGCAGGATTCTATTTTTTAAAACACAAATTTTTTTAAGATTGGTGAGAAAATATATAGCAATTTGCTTCTGGGATGGTTTATACTTACTAACTTACATAAATATCTACGTAGTACAATTAAAGTACAGCAAGATAATGTGACTTTGACAGGTAGAAAGACCCAAAGACTTTGACACAGGGAAGACAAAGATGTGTAGGCAACATCTTCCCTGAGAGTGTTTGCCTATATAGTTTTCTCCACAAATTTAAAGTCTTACGTATTAGAAAGAACCATGCACTTGGAATCAAGAGAGCTGGGTTGAGTCTTAAGAAATTTACCTGATCGCCTTCATTAGATCCTACCGTGTTACATTGCAGCTGGGTTACATCCTCATTTACACTTAGCTCTACATCCTATGATCTTTAATACTTAAGGAATTCCTACCACGGTGATTAAGAAAGCCAGCTTCCTCGGGTCTCCTTTGCAGAATGGGTGCTCCACCTCTCCAGATCCAGATTCACAACCCTCTCCCCACCTCCCCTCCCAAAGTGCCTGGAAATGTGTGCTTAGTGTATGTTCTCAGACACTAAGAAAGTAAAAAGGAAATTTAGACCAGTCAATGAACAAAATGGCTTACACATTTTCTTACAGTCTAAACCAAGCAGTAGACTTTATTTCCCTATTCCGAATTCTTACATGGATTCTAAACGGCCCTTTGATAGCATTCAAATGTCTTGCTTAATCCAGCATGCATATATAGTGCACCTCCATTATGAAGTCTCAAGCTATGGGATTAATCTAACCCACATATACCAAGCAGCATGGACTAGGTTTGATCCTGGCATAGTCCTCCACAGTGTTGAATAGTGTGATCCTGAAGTCAGTTTTCCCACTGGCATTGTTAATGATTTGATCTTTCTGCTGAAATTATGCTGCTGAAATGAAGTCTGATATGGTGTGACTTCTGTTCTAACTTGCTTATTTACAAAATCAATATAAAAAAAACTAAAGCACACACCAAGAGCACTGGTTCATGTACTGACAATTCCTGCATACACCCAAGCATACTTCTAATGTTAGAAGTACAAACATGCCAACTAAATCATGAGGCTGTTAGCACTTTAAAGTATACACTCTACTACTACTGCCTTATTGATGCTCAAAGTATTTTTCCTATTGAGCAGAAGGTGTTAAGTATCACCCAAATTACTACACTTGCAACTTCCAGGTGAAGTACAGTAGTACCTTGTTCCCCACAAATTTAGTAATCTTAGATGTATTAAGCAAAGAGATCTGAGAAAACTTGACCAGTGCCTCAATTTTCTCAGGCTCAAAACACAAGAAGGGATGATGTCCAAGACTGTTGATGTCCAAGAAGTCCAGAACATCAGCTGGGATTTAGCAAGAAACAAAACACGGTTAGGAACTTCATTTCAAGAGAATTTTACAAACACAAAAATTCTTATTCAGAAATAAGTAAATACTTTTCTGAAATTGTTTTGTGCTTTGCCTGTCCTCATCCTCCATGTGTCACAGTGGTGCAGTGGCGGGAGATCACTCTGCTGCTGTGAGTGCTGCTGAGGGAGTCACCTGGACCCCCTGAAATGAGGGCAGCCAGACGTCTCTCTGTGTAACCTTAATTCTATCTTCCTGAAAAGTGTTTTCAAATGCACTTATGAGCCTTTCTCACAATTTCTTCTCCCTCCATTAATTCAAGGCACCCAAAGAGTGCTACTATGCGGACATGAGCAGCAAGCCGTTGTGAGTCTTTCCTGCTCTGTTCTGTCCACAGGCAGCCTTTCTGGAGAGTGGAGAACCTGGTGGCAAGTGAAATGTAACAGTGTTACCAAACCTCTTCTCATCTTTTAATATAATGGGGACACAGAAGCATCTCCTAGACAGATTTTAACTTGTTTAAAAAAAAAAAAATTGAGGGGTATGTGCAGTTGAGTAAAATTAACAGAATTTCACTGTAGGGCACTCCATTCCAACGCTAACTACACTAAGGAATGCTATGATTCTTACTAATGATTCAAATGACATATTTCACAGGTGAATAAACATGTTCAAATGTAACAACAAAGATATCAGAACAAGAAGTGTGCTTTGCCTATCATTGACTGACTTGTGTTTAACACCTCTTAGGATACTCTCCAATAAGCCAGGGTATATTTTAGAAAAAATTGCAGGCTTGGTCACCCATGTTGCCAAGGGGCTGACTAAAACATAGCACTAGCGAGTTTCACAGGCCGTAAGGTAATCAAGAGTGTTCTAAGTTTCTCTCTGACAGCAAGAAGTGACAGTGTTTAACCTGGATGCCAAATGGTACCTATGATCAGCCAGCACCGGAAAAGCAAGGAGGGGTCTACAGAACCATCTTGAAGCTGAGCTCAGCTTGCGCGTGGAAGAGGCATGGAAAGCTTGGTGCACCTGGAGCCTGGACAAGGTCTGAGAGACACCAGAGGCATCATGGGCCTGAAGTCCTCAAATCAGACCCAGCCTTTTAAGATGATGTGGCTTTAGCTGTGTGAATTTATCAAAGATGTGGCTCAAAAATACAAACCAAAGCAGGGCTAAAAATCTGTCGGAAACAGCTTTTGAAAAATCAAGAAAACTGAAAAATGCAGGTTAAACTCAAGCTTTAAATGAAAACCAGTCTTTCTATAAAGTTTTATAAAATGAAACATCTATTTTAAACAATTATGGTCTTGAAACATCCCAAATTCAGAATGTACTTTTCTTTTAGAAGATGTTACTGCTAAAATGCTTTCCAGAGATAATCCATAACCTCCCTGCAGTGTGGCTGCTTCTTTCTGGGATTCAGCAGGAGACACAGCACCGTTAGGAACTTCTTAAGAGAATTTCTCAAACACAAAAATTCTTATTTAGAATAGTTAAATATTTCTCTTAAACTGTTTTGATTAACTACACATTGTTAAACAAACTGAAACTTAGAAGTCTCATTTTTTCACTCTCAAGTTATAATAAAACTCAATGAAAACGTAGCAGTTGCCACAAATACTGTATTTAAGTAACACTCCAATTAAGCCAAGGTTTAGATACTAGAAGAATTTATTGTATAAATAATATAACATTTTATCCAAATATAAAAATGATAATCAATTTTAAAGCCACAGACAAAAAAAAAAAAAAAAAAAGCCACAGACTTGTCCATTCAAATGATAATTAACAGTAAGTATACTTTCCAGGGCAGAGAGATAAATACAGGTTTTTAATGTCATGGAAGTTTTTTTGTGTAAACTAATAAAAAAAATAGATCTTAAATGTCTGAATTGGCTGGGATATAGCAGCAGCACAGCTCCTGTCTGGCAACCAGGAGGCCCTGATTGATTCCTGGCACCAAAAAAAATCTGAATTTAAGGATTCCAAACTGTTCTGGAGAAGATACAGAAGTAATGAAAAATATTATCTTTTATCAAAGAGGAGTCTCTGGTGAATAAGAAAACGTACAGGTAAAGTGAGTTCTCAGCCTTCAAATTACTCACCATGTATACTTTGTCTAATGGAAAGAAAGTCGCAGTCTCCAAATGTTCCATAAATTCTTCAAGTGTTCAAGAATAGTTAAGATGCCGTTACAAATGGTCAAGAAGTTAAGTTCCTCCAAGGGAACCAGACTTCATTAATGGACTCAGGGGTGGAAAAGGCAGCTTTTTGAACCCTGGTCTGTCATTGGACACACACCTGGACCAAGAAAAAGCGCGCCTTTCTCTGCCACGAGCATCCCGTGTGCGCCGGAGCTCGGCAGCATCAGGGCTGTGTTCCCACAGACGGTCTCTCCCTGCAGCATCTGTTGCTGATTGAAAGGGACCAGAATTACAAAATCCTGGTCAATTTCCCTCACCAGCTCTTGCTGTGTATAAAGATTTTCTATGCAGGGGCTGAGCATTAGTCTTCCGCTACAGCTGATAACTAAAGAGCAAAGAGAAAGAAATACAGAAGAAAGCATGTTTGTGTCCAACAATACATGGAACTGAACTATGGGAAGAGGGACAGTTAAGCATGTCTTTTATTAGCTCAGTAAACTATCATTCTATACATATAACTATTTACCTATAAAAGTCTATTAATATCCTAGTTAACTAATTGGAAATGTCTGCTATTTGGGTAATGTCTTTTTGAAATAAAACTTCAAAAGTAACTGTCAGTATCACACCAATTGTGTCTTTTGTTTCAGGCTCCTGGGACACACAGGAGGCATTTAACAAATGTTTGTTCAATAAATGCACCAATCTTGCCTTTCACAGCACCGTTTCCAGGCATTCAGGACCTACAAAGGCCTCCTCGTATTTGTCTCCTTTAAGTCTCTTGGAGCATATGGACCGACAGCAAGGCTCCTGCACGTTCACACGCTTAAACGTTATCTAATCACTACTAGAGAAGGGCAGACCAGGGGTCAGCTGGATGAGGACTGCAGGATCCGAGGCAAGACCTGAGTCCAGGAGTAGGGAGGAAGGGATGCCAGCACCCTCTCAGCCCCTCGGTCCCCCTCTGCCTCTGCTACTGCCAGGGACAGAGCAGGGAGGCTAAAGGTTGGAAGAAAATAGGATCAGAGATAACCCAAATTTTCTCTTGTCCCAGGCTGAGTGTAAAGACTCCAAGTCCCTGAAATGTGCTACAAACCTGTAAGCCAGCTATGATACCTGGCTGGGGCTCTGCTAAGATCGTTAGTGTCACTTAGAAATATTTTTAAGCAGAACCCAAAATATAAATATACTCACATAAATGCACTGTAGGACAACTACACTACCTTGCTATTTTTTATTTAAATATACATTTTTCAAATTTCTATAAATAAGACAAATATTACAATTGAAACCAAAACTAAAAGCATCATCAACTATGAGAATAAAATTTCTTTCAGTTTTTGCTGTTTCACTTTCGGCTTTGTTTCTATAGTGCCCAGGGCACCCACAGCCTTTTGTTTGCTAGAGAAGTGCTCTTCCACTAAGCCACAACCCGGTTCTTAAAATTTTATTTAATTATAAATATATTTGTAATGCTCCTCTGATATCTATGAAGTAAACTGTTAATGTTTACCAGTTTAAAGTTAAAAGTCTGAAGGCACAGAGCTATTCACAGGGACCCTGCACTGGGAATGAGTTAGTTTGAATAGATGCAACTTATTTATCTAAGGTATCATGACCTCTCTAAGGCAGATCTTAATTCTCAGAGTGAGGATAAACTGGAGCCTAGAATTTCCACCTCCTAGCCCAGCCCTTGGAATGGGAAGTGTGAAATGTGAGCAGTCCTAACCCAGTCTGTGCCTAAGAAAGCCCGCCAGCAGTAAGTGTGCTTATTCAAGCACACTGGGTGAACTACTTGCAAGTCCCCAAAGCCCATCACTCTAACAGGTCAGCATCGTCCAGACTGGCTGAGCGGCACTTTCCACACCTTCTTATTCCCCTCCAGCTACACCTCCTGTACGTCTGCTTCTGTGGCTCATTCTGCCGCCTTGTTATTAATTCATCTAGCTTTCAGGTAATTCAATTACCTGCACCCCTGGGGCCTTCAGAGTGTGGGGAATGATATGTGAGTACCCAACTCCACCACACTAGTTCAGGCAAGGCTGGCGAAGCACCTCACTCTGCTTTTCCCCCACTGCCAAGCTCTGAATTTCTTGTTGTCGTGGTGACCGGGCAAGCATGTTCTGAGCTTCCCTGTGATTAATCTGCACAACTTGGGTCAGAACTCCTTGATTTTACTGGATTCAGCCCTCTGGGACCAAGAATTACTTGTTCAAGGGAGTTATGGGTATCACTATGATACGGTTCCGTAAGATAAAATAAGAAACAGCTAACTACCATACGACTTAGGGTTGATTATAATTATAATTCTGAGCTCTACACAGTCTTGCTTACATCCTCATCCTGCATTTCTAGGGGGGAAAAAAAAACCAAACAGCATGCTCCACTTTCCATTGATCATATCACAACAACTCCATTCTGAATAGCCATCGGGTGTCACAGTGCTACCCTACCAGAGCCATTACGGCTGATTGATGAGAAAAAGGCTAACTGAAAATTGTGAGAGCGACAGGCGCCGTTTTCTCTCTCTATTGCTCTGTAGCTGTGCTCGGCAGGCAGACAACAGCATGTGCTGCTATAAAAGGAGCTTTAAGAATCCTATTTGCTTTATCATCATTAATTTTTTAAAACAGCATTTTCAAATATTTATTGCAAGAAAATTCTTGTGAAGAACTTGCTCAGAAGGAGTAAGCCTGGTCACATCGCAGAGATTTAAACTGACAAGATTTTAGGGGATACAGGAGTGGGTAATTTGATCAAAGTAGAGACCCCACTGCAGCAGAAAATAATGTTTAAGGCTCAGCACTACATCACCTTTGCTAAATATCAGGGGCAAAAAGAGTTCTCTCACTTTCTTCTTTCTGCTTTAAAATAACTCAGTGGTGAGGCCAATTAAAGTTACCAAAATTCAATTCAGATATCAGAAATAAGAAGCATCACTCCACAGCTATTAATTAAAACTGTAGGTTCTACTCTCATATTCTCCTGAACATGAAATCTGCATCAGATCATAAAGCAAAAGGGCTGGAACAAATAAGTTACAGTTAACCTCCCTTTGATAAGCTAAGTGTGGAGGTGAGTCCCTGATGCTGTTCAAATGTGAGCAGCCCCCCAATGGCTCAATCCCCAGCATGGCAATACTGAGAGGTGATGGCACCTTCAGGAGGCGGAGCCCCGTCAAAGGTCTCAGGGTCCCTGGGGCATGGCCTCAAAGGGGCCTTCACTCTACTATCTACGCCACCACATGGGGATGTGCTGCTTGCCACATCCCAAAATAACAGGGCCAACGAGTCAAGTATGGGAAGCTCCAAGAGCAAGTCCAAATAGACCACCTCAGTCTCTGTTATGACAGAAGCTACCACAGCCTTCCTCTGCCAATACTATCAGGAAGCATCAGGAAATCACAGAAACACTGTATTTCACCAATGTATATAAAAACATTATTAACTCACCAACCTTGGGAAGTTTCTAGTTCTAATAGCTCAAGAATCTCTTCTTTGGGGATGGGCTAATGCATCATTTGCTATGATAGAAAATAACAGGACTGAACTCTTTTCCATTATCCTATCTTAAGTTCACCATCAGTAACAAATCACATGCTGACCTGACACAGAAAGTATGAATTCAGAACTAGTCTGCTTCAATATAAAGCCATCCTAACCCAGATGCAAAGGTGGATGGCCAACAGCCAGAATGTGTGAGGACTCTAGAATACACCCCACCTAAGATGGCACCTGGGGACACTCAGGCTCAAGTTCTCTTAGAAACACTCCTGCTTCCTTTGCCTCAGGGGAGCCTTGCCAGGTTGAAGCTACACCTGTGCAGCTGTGGTCTGCACTCCTCAGAAGCTTTGTCAGCGGCAGAAGAGAAACACATCAGAGAAGTTCCTCAGTATATAATTTCTATTTCATAGCAAATCTGCCAATCATGAAACAGACTTTTAATGATAATAAGATCTAAAAGCAAATGATTAGATATACTTGCTAATCACTCAAGAAAAAAATGTTAAAATATCTACTTTATATGAGAGCTACTTAAAAGTCAAAGTCTGCTTAAAAGTAAATCAAACAGCCAGGGAGATAGCTCAGTGGCATAAGCACCTACCTAGCAAGTGCAAGGTCCTGAGTTCAATCCCAGGTACCACAAAAAAATAAACAAAAGTAAATCCAAGAGATAATGTTTGAAACATTATGTATCATTATTATTACTTATACAATTACTTATACAACTTCCTCTTACCTTTTCCTTTCTCCTTTAGAGAAAAAAAATACGCTAAGATTAAAGACACATTTCTGAATATATCATTATTTTAAAATATAGATATTATTTATTTCCCCCATCAACTTCACATTCCTAAAATTAGATTCCTCCTTTGTTGAAATTATCTAGAACTCATGAATTTTTATACCTAAATAATCCTTTCTTCTTTAACTAACCATGTTTGTTGAGAATATTTGCATCCAACTTTTGCTGCATTCAGAAACAAATAGGCATCTCCCTCTAAGTGAAAATATTTTCCATAAATCCCTCATTTCTAGACGGTATGCATTATGTACAAACTCTACACATGAATAAAAATACACATCTAAAAGGTTCTTCAAATCAAAGAATTCTTTCAACCGTACTAATATTAGTTGAAAATCAATACTTATCCTTGGGAGAAAATGTTTTGTCTTAACTAAGATAAACTTGAATTTTGATTACATTTTGTATAAAAAGGGCATCAGATGAATTGACACTGGTGCTTTTATTTATACTTCTCTATTTTACTACTGTTAAACTGAAGCCTATTTTAAAGCCTTCAGTAACTTGTTTAACACCATGTAGTGAGTTAAGGTTTGCTCTGGGACAAACAGCCAGGTATGATATCTCCCAATGCCATTTAAATCATCTAAATCTTAAACTTCTAAAGATCTAGAGACGTTTTAAACCATTCATGGTCTGAGCCCTAGTTCTAATTATGAAGCACCTAAATATCACACAGAGTACCATGCTTAAAAAGAAAGAAATCAAGTGGAAAGCATGTTTATGGAGCAGGGCAGAAGAAACTACCCTCAAAAACAATATTCATGGATTATTTGATAGGCTGGAAGAGCAAAGCACGGCAGTAAATGAACGTCATGCTCTGACTCTGAATTTTACAGATACTCTTCAGCATGGTTTTTCTGTGTTTCACTTTCCACAGACAGCTTTGAGCTGTTTCCAGTGTGAAATTGCCTAACAGAGGAAGCAAAGCTGTCATTTGACATCTGGGAGCGTGGAGATTGGGCTGCAGTGAAAGCATTATGGACTGCTTCAATTTATACATACACTCACCTACAAATTCTCCAGTCCGAAAAGTATTCAGGGAAAAATAATGTAAATTTCAAGCATTTAAATTAAAAGATTCATAACTGGGTAGAAAGTAAAATTGAAGACACTAATAGGTACCATATCAACTTGCTTAAGACTAGAGTAGAAAACGAGTGATTATAAAGTATTAGAAAAATAACCGAATTTTACTCATTTGTGTTAGATCTCATATTAAGCTTTCAAATGTAGTCCTTTGTGCTCTATATGGTTTACAGCATAAAAGTGTTACTTTTCTAGCTGCTTTTTAAAAAATGAGAGTTAAGATTGCTAAGAAAAAAATACTGGTAACCAAAGAAAAAGTATTTCCTTGACTTTTTTTCCCTCATATTTAAAATGCTGTAATAAAAATTTACTCTGCATTATCAAATGATAAAACATATACAATCCTTTGGCTAGACTTGGCGGGGGGAGGAGGTTCAACTAGAAGTAAAATAGGAGTAATGAGAAGGAGGTCCTAAGGAAAGCAATACACAATCTGCTCCGGTTTTGTTTTGTTTTTTTTGTTTTGTTTTTTTTTAACGATCTCTCACAGTGAAAAAAAGAACCTGTCTAAAGGTCTCCTAATAAAGTATCTAAGAGCCTTCTAACACAGCCACTAGACCCTGTGTGTTTTTATTATCATGCTACACAATCTGTTTCTGTTCTGTGGACCATTTCTTTGCTTCCTCTGTTCTTGAACTCCATTCTGCAGCACGAGAGGAACCCATTTACCATGAGTGATGTTCACTTAAAATAAAGCCTTGCTACAGAAACACCCAGATCATCTAAGGACACAAAGTGGACCTAAACGGAATGAGTTCTCCTTTAAAAGCAGGGCTGGGTTTGATCAGCAAATTCGTATTCTCAAGCCCGCTGGATGGGTCTGCAGCTGCAGGCATTTACTCCTGGCTTTTCCACAGATGTAGACAGAGAGAGCTCCATGGCTTTTGTCTTTTTCTTTCTGGATTTGTTTTCTCATTTGAAGAGGCAACTTTTTAAAAAATGTCTTAGGCTTGCTGCAGAAACTTGAGAACTTCCTTGGCCATAAATGCTGTTGAACTGACTAGGATGTATTAAAATCTAAGAAAACACTAAGTCTAATGCAAAGTTGGCAGAAACTATTCTTAAATAACAGAAGGTGATCATTTGCATTTTAGAATTTATCTATCTTGCTTTTCTCCTCAATTAGACCAAAACATGTTGATTCACAGGTTTCTCTGTGTGTTTTTTTTTTCTGTTTTAAACTTATTTATAGAGCAGAATAATGGCCCCCCTGCTAGTTTGGCATTTGTTCAAGTCTCTGTCCGTGTAAATCGAATCTGTTACTGGAAATTTTTCTCGAAATATAAAGGCACACTGCCCACAAGATAAAGAGATATGCTGCTGATATTATAAAGTACAGGGCAGGTGGGTAATGTTTTTAGGACAAATATGTGATAAGGATTCCCAGGAGGGAGGAGTGGGGGTAGAGGCTACACACTATTCAAATAGCAGTGAACTGCTCTCATCAGAACCTTATAATACCTTTACTTTCTAACCAAACATGAGCTGCTTAGCATGCTTTAGAGTCACTTTTCAATAGTACTAAGGTTAGGCTTGGTTAGGTGGAGGGGAGAGAGCCTTGGGAGGGAATTAGTTCACCCCCTGCTGTTTCCAAGGATATATCAGAAGAGAGTTAAGTACCCGACTATTCACTAATTTTTAAATTTTTATTTTTCTATTTTTGTAGTCCTGGGGATTAAACACAAGGCCTGCACAGTGAGAAACATCTCGTCTTTAAAAACAAAAAAAAAAAAATAGGGGCGGGGGAGATAGCTCAGTAGAATAAACACTTGCCTGGGGAGCACAAGGGCCTGAGTTCAATCCCCAGTTCTGCAAAAAAAAAAAAAAAAAAATTGAAACAGGGTCTCACAAAGTCACTTAAATTGTCTGGATTAAACTCAAACTTTCAATCCTCCTGCCTCAGCTTCCCAGAGTGCCAAGATTACGTTTAAACACTGAAATAGGAGGAATGCCTGCCTACAGTTTTATGAGTACCACTGCTATTTAGCCTCATAAAAACTGTAAGTTACAAATTCTTGGTCCAAATCTAGTATTTTAAGCAAAAGCTAAGAGCATAGCAGACCTGACTAAGTTCGCTGACCCCCTAAGGTTGAGATCATCTAAATTAGAATATTGGCATTATGTTTCTGTAAAGGCCATGACTGATTTTATTTCACCTTGTTGCTAAGTTAAGAAGCCCATGGACAGGCAAAACTTTCCATATGATTCAGTGCATACTGCAACATTAGAACACTTATGAAACTCACAGAGCTTCAAGGGACAACTCTTTTATGCAAATAGTTACAACAAAGTCCCTCTTTAGACTCCAGATTTTTGTTTTTCTTGTGATTTTTTTTCTTTCTCTCATAAATGCTACTGAAGGACAACCTGAAAGAGGACAGAAGAGGGGGGAAAAAATCTATTAATGGCATACTGCCACCTGCTGGTATACTATGAAAACCATGATGCAAACTTGAAATTCAGTATTTCAGGAGGCAAAACTAAAAGCATGCAGCAGATGATGAGTGTAATGTTGTTTTTTCCCACATGTACTACAGCTCTAGGATGCCAGAACTGTGAATACTAAACAAAACTCTGTTTAACACTAAAGAAAAATAATCTACTAGAATGTCAAAATACCCATTACAGTTTTCAATATAAAAGTAGCAATAAGAACAGGAAGTAGTCAGTTACAAATACCCCACAGATGTTTGGTTTTGTCCTATATTTTGTACTACATTTTAGAATGTAACAACCTCTGCACAAAAGAACTCGCAAATTTAATTTGGATCTAAAATCTCCAAATTTTCATAATTAACAAATATTCTTATGTATGTTGATCAGTACATAAAATTTATTTTTTTATCAAATTAGAAAGTGGGGGGTCTGTAAGACTAAGAGTCAGGAAACTATAATAAAAGGATTCCACTATGAAATTTTTTGTTCTGATATCAACTGTATCACACTAATAAGGTTTCATCATGTTATATCTACTTGAGAAAAATTTGTAGGAGTACTTTGTTTTCTCTTGGAAAAAAATTAAATCAAAGAGTCCTGTTTTGGGGAAAGGATAAAGAAAATAATATAGGAAGAAATCTTTAGAAGAAAAGAGTGACAGTTCCCAAATGGTTGTTTGGGGAAAATTTTAGGATATCTTCTCTGTAAGATGAAAAATTTTGTCATTCCTCAATACAGTAGTAATTCTTAGCAATGATTATTACAGCTAAAAACAATAAAGCCTGAATCCTAATCATAGTAATTTCCTGTTAGCAGAACTAACGATGAGCTGGTGACAACATGCTGGCCTGCAAGTAGCCATTCAATACCCTACTGAAGCCAGGTGTGCTGGCACATACCTGCAGTCTCAGCTACAGCAACTGCAAGTTCACGGTCAGCCTGAGCCAGTCAGACCCTCTCTCACACAGTGAAGAGAACTGCGACTCACTCAGTATGACAGCACTTCTCAGCTCAGTCCTCAGCACTCTCCCTATCCATACAGATCAGCAACCAAGATCGTGTTTACATAATTAACTTAAAACTCCTTTAAAGGCTAAAGGTGATGAATGGAGGGACTCTGGTCATCCAAAGAAGCTAAGCACTGGGCAAAAAGTGAACAAAGTTTCAATTCAAATAGATCACAATCTGTGGTCATAATGAAAAGTGCTATGACTCAAACCCAGGTCATACGTTCAAGCTACTTGAAATGGTCAACCTTGGATGGAATGTTCACAACAATAAATCTCTAATTTTAAAAACACCAACACATTACAGTAATGACAAGGGAAGCCCATTGTGACTATACTGACTGAACAGGCTACTTTTTAAAACAAGGACCTAACTCCTAATTACCTCAAACATAGAAAGAATTCTTTAAAATATATTCTGAAATGCCAGGTTGGCTCATCACTGAAATGCTATGGCACTGTTAACACTCTGCACTTTCATCCGTGTTTAGCCTCACAAATTTTATTCTTGACTCTACTGCTTCTCATATCTTATAAAAAATCATCCATGTAAAGACATTCAGGATATTAAAAGGTTCTTCTAAACACGAGGTTAAGACACATTTCACAACCCACTACAGGGGAAATATAAACTTTTAACAAGAACAACAGATGTATATACACATATATGTACATGTAAACATGTATCTGTGGATTATGCAATGTTTTATCCTGTAATTTTCTTTCCACAAAGAGATAACCAAATCTAACACATATGTGGACTGCTAGTGAAATACATAACTCCTATAAGGAAACAAGCACTGCTGAGCCACTTTTTCAAGTGAATCATTCAGGAGATCGCTCTAACCTGGGGCACAGTACAGTCTCTCTATGGCATCGCTGTCACAGGAATCTTCAACCTCACTCCACCTGCTAAAATACGTTAGCTGAATGTGTCCTAAAAACAAAACGACAGGAGAAATCAAAACATTTTTCTCTTCCATTTTCTGCAGAAGTGAACTGTAATTACTCCTTTTGTAGCTAAAAACAGTATCATTAAGAATAATGGCATCATTAAGTACTAGAAGCTATTACTGGGGGTGAATTTGCCGCACTGATAATGAAGCTCTAGACAGGAAATGAAGATACTAATTACAAGATAAAACGCCTACTCAGTTAATTGGAAGCAACAGCGAATAAAAAGAAATGCATTTGCAAAAGTTCCTGACCTCTATCATTCAATAAGATGTTGTTTGGGTTCAAATCGCGGCACACAATTCCCTCTCTATGTAAAGCATCAAGGGCTACCACCATTTCAGCTGCCCATCTTTGAATGCAACCCTCTGGGATATAAAACCTGGAGTTTAGTGCTAATTTTTTATCAAGGTCCTCAAAAATCTGATGGATTTCCTTGTCTTCTTCCCGTGCTAACCCACTCTTGCCCTTCATCTCCGAGTTTTTTCGGAATAAAGAAGTAGGGTCCTCTTTAGCCAAGTCACCAGCCTGATCTATAAACAGCAACACTTCTTCAGTTTTGAAAGTCTCTGTGTTTGCATTATATTCATTAGCACCTGAGAGTGGACTAGAAATATGGAATAAGCTTTCTTCTGTGCTGTTTGCACTTAATCCTGACTCAATTACTCCAAGTAGTCCAAATTTTGGGTCTGGGCTATGTGACAAACATGTGTCTTCTGAATGGCTGTGATCAATAGCTGCCACTAATAACACCCCTCGATCTTCCTGGACATCGTGTGTCTCAGGTATGCTACAGGTCCTGGGTCTAGAGGGACCACTCAGGTTCTCTGAGCCTTCTTCAGGGGCTTGGCATTGCTCAGTATTAAGCCCAAGGCCTAACACATCTGGGGCCTCCAGCAGCTTATTTTCTACTCTGCCTAAGGAAATCTGTGTAAACTTAGTAGGTCCCATGGGTGTAGCTTCTTTTGGTAGCTCCAATTCACCAGGCAGATTTACAAGCAGATCAGGCCTTCCCTCATCAGTACTAGTGATGTCTTCTGACACTGCATCCTTAAATGAAATAACCGGTATTGAGTCATCTGACCCCCTGCTAGTGGTGTCCACAGCTGTAAACTTGACTCTGCTCTCACTGGTATTAAAACTCCTGGAAGTATAGTCTCCATCTGGAAGACCAAGGAATGGCTTCAAAGGTTCTGATTTCAGACTGTACAGTTTTTCTCCAAAATCAAGTCCCAGACCTTCACTTGCGCTATCCTTACTATCTATTCTGAAAAGTTCCATGGGGCTGTTCTTCGATCTGCTAAGGGAATTGGATGTTCCAGGAGAAGGAACTGTTTCTAGGTCCTCATCTCCAGGGAAGAACTTGAGCTTGGGAGTTCTCAGCTGTGCACTGGAGCCATCACTATCTGCACCAAGGCACACCGGGAAGCTCTGGAGGACTCTGGCATCAACATCCTTCCCTCCAGTCTTCACAAAGGGCTCCTCATTCAAAGTCCCTGGTTCAATCTTTTCTTGACCATATTCATTGCATAGCGTTAAATAACTAGTAGTGCATTCTTCTTCTGAACTTGAACCAGAATCAGGCCATTTTGGAGAGCTGTCTTGGCCATCGTCTTCCTGGTTGCTGTCCTCTTGAGAACTTAGAGTAAGACTGGTCTTCAGGGGCAGAACTCGGAGCACACCTCCCCCATCACTTCCTTTGGACTCAAAGCTGCTGCTGTCCTGAGGACTAGAAGCTGGCTGCTGCAGGTAAACCTGAGCAAGCGTGGACTTTTTCATTTCCTTAGTGTCAAAGCTTTCTTCAGGACTTCTATTTAGAAATTTACTGATGTAAGACCAGAGCTTGCCACCTGTGAACAAGTATAACAACAAAAAAACAAATTAAGATCCCCAAATTGGTGTTCATTTAAGCTAGAAAAAGTAGGTATTCTATCAAACTCAAGTCAAAGGTATTCATTAATATCAAATGTGCTATAGGGCAAAGATATTTAATAAAATATCATTTAATTTTAAAATTTTGCTATTACCTGGAAAGTATGATTTCAAATATATCTTCTGATATCAACATTTTTGAAATAACCTTTTTTCTTTGGAAGGAAAATCAGTTATAACTAATATTAATATGAAATCTCAGCTAAAGTCTTCTTTCAATATTATTTCATCTTAGAAACAGACAATTATGTTCTGATCTGCTAATGTAATAATGGAGCAAGCAGAAATATATAATGCCATTTAAAATTGCATAGTACAGTTGAAAGAAAACTAACAACATTATTTCACTTTGAAAAGGCCCAATAGAGAATTAGAGGGGAAATTTAGCATCTGTACGTGCGATGTCTTTATAAATGACCTATCTGCCTATTCGATGGCCCTGCTACCCACCAAGTACTATATAAAACAAGACTCTGGAGGAATAACTGGGCAGCCATGAATGTGATAAACTGCTACAATTCTGTACTATGTTATATATCTATTAAACTAAACTAGTAACAATCAAACACTGACAACTGTGCTTATTAAAAACATCATAAAACAGGTGTATAGCAAATCAGTTCTCTCTGAGGTCCAGAGTACCTAATGTAAGTGCACATTGGTGTTCATTTGTATCAGTTACTTGATTTACCATAAGGCAGCAATTAAGAACTGGCTTTTACGTAAATTTTCAAGCCATTTTTAAGTTAAATATATCAAAAAACTATGAAAAGAAAAAGTAAATTTGATTCATAAATCTCAAAAATAGTAAAAAAAAAACAGGTACAATGGCGCCCATCTGTAGTCCCAGAACCTGGGGACTGAGACAGGAAGATCACTGTGGGTTTGAAGCCAGCCACGGCTATATAGAGTTTAAGACCAGCCAATCTTGAAGGTGCCTCAGAATTTGTTCTCTTGGGCCAGCTTCTTTGTATCCTTTCACTGCAGATAATTCCTATGTTCCTGAGTCCTCTACTTCATGTGAGCATTACTTCTACATTTCTGTTATCTCCTTTACCAGACCACATGGTCTTAACAACTGCAAGCAGGGTATTCTATCCGCTACATAAAATAGATATTAAATAAATGTTTATTAAACTGAGTTATAGGGCTGGCCAAATAGCTCAGTGGATTAAAGCTTCCGCAAGCAGGGGCAGGGGCCCAGGGTTCAATCCCCAGGCTTGCCTTGTCAGCCCTGCCCCCAGGGCACACTGAGACTGCAAAGGAGACTGGGCATGGTGGCACACACCTATAATCCCAGCTCTTGGGAGGCTGTAAACAGGCAGATCATTATAATTCCAATTTAATAGTGAGATCCTGAACACCCTGTAGATCATTCCCTAAAATACAAAAAAATAAAAAATAAAAAAACTATTATAAAATGATGTTATCTTTACAAAATTTTTTAAATCTTTCAATAAAGAAGGTATGTAAGTACTAACAATGTCATTTCGTTCTATCTACAACTAAAAGTTTTATTGCAACATTTTTATTTTTGTTTTTTTGGTGCAGGGTCTCACTATGCATGCAGCCCACATTCATAGCGATCTTCCTGCTTTTTGCCTCCCATGTGCTGGGATTACAGGCGCACGCCACCGCGCCCGGATTGCATCACCGGCTCAGCGCACCCGAAGGCGGGGCCGGCGCGGCTGGGGGAACCAAGGATCGAACACTGGTCCCTGCGCTTACCTAAGCAAGCGCTTAGTCCGCTGAGCTATACCGCCGGCCCTATTGCAACATTTTCAGAAAATACAAAGCAAAAATAAAAATCATCCATAATCCCACCATCTAATGATAAACATTAGTAAATCAGTACTATATTTATTTTCAGTTCCTTATAATTCGTGAATATTTTCTAATTTTCATTAAAAAGTGAGCTTCCGTGGCTGTACTACATATCCACATGGTGGGTATTATAATGTATTTAAATGTTCCTCTGTTGGACATTCAAGTTGCTTCTAGTCTTTTGCTATTGGAGTTACAATAATAAATATTTTTACATACAAATATTTGGCATCTCTGATTATTTTGTTGGGACAGAATCCCAGAAATGAAAAGTATTGAACCAAGAAGCATGAATAATTTTAATGTGTTTGCTATGTGTTGTTAAATTGCTTTAACAGAATCAGCTCCTTTAAGCAATTCATAACACTACCATCTTTACAGCAAGCTGCCCACATCAGATACTGGCAAGTTTAGCAATTGGATTAATCAAAATGGCAACCTGCTTAATTTCCAATGCCTTCAGTATTGATAAAAATTTTAAATGTGATCACTGGCATTTTCTTTATGGAATTTGTTCCCAGCCTAAATAAATATCCTAGCATGAATTATAAAAACTGTATTTTCAGGGGGAAAAACAAACTACTTTAGCTCTTTCTCATTCTCTGTTGCATGCACAGTAAAATCTAATGCTCAGTGTGGAACTAAAGAAACAAAATTTTGGTCATATCTCATCTTTTTTTGTTGTAAAATCATGAAAATCACTATCCACAAGAACACATTATCACCCTTGAAATTCCTTAACCACAAAAGTTGGGCGGGTTTCTGCTTTCTGCAGTTAAGATCAGGCCCAAAACACTTACATGTCAACATTATTACCCTAAAAGCAGTAATGTTAGCTTGTAAAATCCTGCTACTGCTACATCACAGAATATAAGTAGGTAATACTAAAATATTTGTAATTTTAATTTTTCTAAGCCCCTTTGAAGCATATAAACTGCAATTACTGAATCACCTTAAGTTATAAAAATAGTACCATGTGACATTTTAAATAAAACTTTTTGTCTCTCACTTAATTTATTGGTTTTCTAAGAGATAATACAAAAAAATATACAGTAAATGTGTTAATTTGCTTGACCAAAATTAAGACTTAAACAAATTTGGCATATATAACAAAATACTGGTATAGCAATGAGAGAAATCTTTTCCTGACCCAGAAATTCTATTTCAAGAATATGCCTACAAATAATTCTAAAAAATAAGAAACAAAATAAAAATACACAGAGCCCTGCCCAAAACCTCAATGGAGGGGTCTTTCTTGTTCTTTCTTTTGGATCTATGCTTTGGATGGGGCCAAAATAGCAATATTTGCAAATACACAGCACTCACTACATGCCAAGTACTACTCTAAGTGCTTTACATATACCAACTATTAAGTCTGTACATCAACCCAATAAAGTAGATAATTATTACATCCTACTTTACAGTGAGGAAACAGAGACACAGAAAGATTAAGTAACTTGCCCAAGGTCTCACAACTAGTAATAGCAAACCAGCACTTGTGCTCCCGGGGTCTGGCCCACAAGCCTTGTTCTTTAACTCCACAACTCTGCCTCCCTGAAGACAGACGTATAGAAACTCCTAAGGAGAGGTGCCCAGGGCACACTGCCAAGATGAGCTAACGCAATACAGCAGCATGGAAGAACTGCTCAACATTAAAGAGAAGGA